>JACXGJ010014271.1:0-15072 GCA_016801105.1 Esox niger | reverse complement strand
TCGGCCCGTAAGTGAGATAGCATTCCTACAAACAAAAAAAATGTGCCCTAACACATATCCCAATGGCCCATTACCAACTGTGTCGTGCCCTTACCTCCTGAGTTCGAAATTTCAGCCCGGGTACCTGTACTGATGAAACCCGAATATCATATTAGCCGGGCGCTTTCGCTCTCACCCCTCCAGTAGCTAACCTACGATCGGGGGAGGATTCAAGCTCCAGAGACCCAGTCTCCGGCCGTGCACGGTTGACCCGCTCGCATATGAATTCGAGACATCAGGTTAAGTAGCAAGGACGAGTCCCCAATTGTGAAGGAAATTTCACCGATAGACACTCAAAGGAGTAAGACAGAGACAAAATTCTCTTGGCACAGTTAGTAGTTTATTTGCAAATAGAGAGACGCGTCAAATGCTTACCGAATAATCATTCGAGGAGTCTCTGAAGAAATTACATGTACAGCTTGTATTTATAACAGTCAAAGGGGTGTGGTATACTGCTGCACCTCTGTGCTAACTCAATAGAATACATTCCTTTTGTTCTATTACCACCTAGGCCTGACACAAAGAGCATACTGTCCTTCTCCACATGGGTAACATCTTCAACTCATTTAGGGCTTACAGCATCCTGCCATATTGTTCCCTGTTGTGTTTACCTAAAGGGACAACAGCCCCTAGCGTCCCCCACAATCACATTCCTAAGGAACAAAGGACAGATACCCTTAATGGTTTAGGCAGTTGAGCAGATGGTCAGAGAACCTAATGATAATATGAAATAATACAGATGCATGTTACAACCAAAGACCAGAGTTACATACCATGTAATAGACAAGCAAACATGTCTCCAAAATACATTAGTTAAGAAATTGCCACAACACAGGCCTGAGTTATTAAGCTGCAATAGTTTGTGCCGGGGGATGAGGTATCCTTTTGAATCTAAGGAATGCTCCTGCTTATAACTGTGGTGTCCTGTTCAATCTTCAGAGAACCTAAGTCCTTGGACTGTGTTTTAGGGTTTCCTGGCCTGCCGACTCCTAGCTGTCCCTGCTCAGAGTCCACCTGGCTGTGTTGCAGATCTACAGTGATGATAGCCCACCTGGTTGTGTTGCAGATCTACAGTGATTATAGGCCACTGGCCACACTTGTCTTTGTCCATCTGGTTTTGCAGATGATCTGCCTAAAGACTTAGCCTACCTGTATTTACTGACACGCCAGTAAAAACATGCAAAAGTATTGGCCCAAAAAAGTTATGTATTCTTTTGAATTTCACCCCTCACAAAGGTTTCTTCCTAGGTTTGGTTTCCACTATTGTTTTTCATAGTCACTGTGCACCAATTCCTTTTGAGGCCAATGTAAAAAGTGTTCTATAAAAATAATCCAACAAACAGAAATCACTAGTTGGTGAGATGAACAGCATATTACCCACCCAACATGTAATACGTCTGTAAAATCAGTTTTCAATTTGGAATGGAGGAAGGAGGAGGGTGTAGCTTTCAAAGAGGATAAAAGGCCAATGTTAGCCATCATGGAAACCATTGAAGATTGGTGACTCAGGAGGACGTGCCCTGAAAGTGGTCTGGCCCTCCGTTCCCTCAAGCTATCTTGCTTGTTTCTCTGCACCTTCATGTGTCTAGGACTAAAAGAAATTCAGCAAGAAATAAAATGCTGAGTCTTAACAGATGTCAGTGTAGCTACTATAAGAGACAATATAATGTAGATTTACTGGCCAAAGAAAGAAATCAACCAACACCATGTGCAGTTAAAAATCTGATCCCTGTTTAACATCATACCCAATAGCACAATGTTTAGAAAATTTCTACCAACGTCTGGTCTCCAAAATAAGGCCCTACCCTGCTTAGCTCGAGACGCAAGCGAGCAATGGGATACAGAGGACTTCTATAGAGAGTAGGGATGTCATGATGTTGATACCCAATTCGATACCACTGTAAACAACAAAACAATAAAACTAACTTCTACATACACTACTTTAATAGAAACATTTGAACATTACAAAAAAAACTAATGTTGCCTCTGTTTGGTACTTTTTATTTCAGTTATCAGCTCAATAACTAAGAAAACAGCAGGGACTACACACACGTCTACTCAGTGCAAACAGTAAATTTACTGACATGATGACTGACCATTAGTTCGAAAATATTTATTTAAAACACAAACGTTATATATTGATGACAGATGACACAGACTGAACATGGACGGTAGCTTTCTTCTACGAGCTTGGTTACATTACGTTAGCCTTAACAGGGTAACCTTTAGCCATTGCAATCATAGTATGGAACATAATTGGATAGGCTACATTGTCAGCTGTCTCAAACAAAATAATATTAACGTGTATTTCCGGATAAGAGTATAACAAGGATAACAACTTGGATACATTGTTATTGTAACATGAATTGAAATTCATGCACCATGAATTGTTTAAATAAATAAGGATGTTTTGTTTTTGAGGTGCTTTGCATGTTGGAAGTGTTTCCCTTAGTCCCGAATGTGTGCAGGCACCGTTTGCATACTGGTTTTAGTAAATGTATTACTCCCTGACCACCCGCCACGAACGCAATGTACCTCCATCAACAACACTTTCTTTTTGACAAGTCGAGGCGGAGATGCAGCGGCACTTGCTGCCACCTGTCACGTGTTGAATCCCCCTGTACAAAAACCAGTTCCAGAATTGTGGCATTGACTTGATACCGAAGTATCGGTTCTTGTGACATCCCTAATAGACAGAACTTCAGGATGCCATTCTTATAATTCTCACAAGTATTCATGTAATTACAACCTGCTCTGCTGGACAATATCTTCTGTCACACCTCCAACGTGCTTGTAGACCAGCTAAAGGCTGATTAACAGTTAGTGGGCACTGGTTCCTCGTGCTTCTTTTCCTGGTCCATCTCTCATAGGGGTGTACATGGAAAACAGAGTAATCTGTAATGTAGTCAGTATTCAAGCAATTGTTTAACCAAGAATCCTAGCAAATTAGTCAATTTAGGCTATATCAGTATCTAAGGCAACTACTTTTTGGACTGAATTTAATAAATGCATTATTAACACTAGATCCGCCAGGCTTTTTTTACCCCCTATAACCGCCAGAGACGAATGCTGTTTGGTGTAATTAGCATACAAATCATCCCTAGTAGCATGGACATTCTCCTACACAGCATCACCATCCAGGCAGAGCATCAGTTAATCTACTGAGTCATCAAATTATATTGAAGTATAAAAAATAATGAATGACAGAAATATGTTTGTATTTAAGGTTTTAATATATGGAAAAAAACAAAAAAGAATACACAGAACAAATATTTTTAAGAACACAGGCTATAGTAATTTAGTTTATTAGGCCCTCCAAATGTAAAAAAAATAATTTTGTATGTCGTTTTCATTTTGAAGATAGGTAAAATAATAGACTTTATTGACTAGTTTGCAGTTATCAAAGGATATGTACATGAATAGTCTACAAAGGCCTAAAGCACGGTTGCTTGATAAACACGAGAAATTCTAAAGAATGAATAACACAGGCTACAGCCTATTCGTAGAAATAAAATGTATATTGTTGATAAAATCAATTTTATCCAACTCGTGCTGTCTTCCAGACTCCTGTCTCGCAATGACATTTGGGGTTGCAGTTGGTTCAGGTTTTTTTTTGCAAGGAGGCTCAGGCATTGGCGGTTCAATATCTGAATCAGATGAAGACCCGGCATCCGACTGGTCGATTTCGGGATCTATTTCTGATCCTCCATCTGACTCCATCTCATCAAAATCTTTCAGAATCTGCAATGCTGTCAGGGCGTCAAATCTTCAGGTTCAGTTTGCCATTGTGAATAAAACACTGTAAATTGTGTCTGAGTTGCTCACAGAGTTCAGATTATATACACTTTCTACCCTAATCATCACAATTCAGTCACATGCATAGGTGTGTCTGGGTTGATGAGGGGCCTATTGCCCATTAATCCACTGACTTTGCAATTCCATTGCTATTCATTAGACTAGGTTCCCGAGGTAGTACAGTTGGGCTAAAAATTATTTAGTCAGCCACCAATTGTGCAAGTTCTCCCACTTAAAAGATGAGAGGCCTGTAATTTTCATCATAGGTACACTTCAACTATGAGAGACAAAATGAGAAAAAAAATCCAGAGAATCACATTGTAGGATTTTTTATGAATTTATTGGTAAATTCCTTGGTAAAATAAGTGTTTGGTCACCTACAAACAAGCAAGATTTCTGGCTCTCACAGATCTGTAATTTCTTCTTTAAGAGGCTCCTCTGTCCTCCACTCGTTACCTGTATTAATGGCACCTGTTTGAACTTGTTATCTGTATGAAAGACACCTGTCCACAACCTCAAACAGTCACACTCCAAACTCCACTATGACCAAGACCAAAGAGCTGTCAAAGGACACCAGAAACAAAATTGTAGACCTGCACCAGGCTGGGAAGACTGAATCTGCAATAGGTAAGCAGCTTGGTGTGAAGAAATCAACTGTGGGAGCAATTATAAGAAAGTGGAAGACCACTGATAATCTCCCTCGATCCGGGGCTCCACGCAAGATCTCACCCTGTGGGGTCAAAATGATCACAAGAACGGTGAGCAAAAATCCCAGAACCACACGGGGAATGACCTGCAGAGAGCTGGGACCAAAGTAACAAAGGCTACCATCAGTAACACACTACGCCGCCAGGGACACAAATACTGCAGTGCCAGATGTGTCCCCCTGCTTAAGTCAGTACATGTCCAGGCTCGTCTGAGGTTTGCTAGAGAGCATTTGGATGATCCAGAAGAGGATTGGGACAATGTCATATGGTCAGATGAAACCAAAATATAACTTTTTGGTAAAAACTCAACTCGTTGTGTTTGGAGGAGAAAGAATGCTGAGTTGCATCCAAAGAACACCATACCTACTGTGAAGCATGGGGGTGGAAACATCATGCTTTGGGGCTGTTGTTCTGCAAAGGGACCAGGACGACTGATCCATGTAAAGGATAGAATGAATGGGGCCATGTATCGTGAGATTTTGAGTGAAAACCTTCCATCAGCAAGGGCATTGAAGATGAAACGTGGCTGGGTCTTTCAGCAAGACAATTATCCCAAACATACCGCACGGGGAACAAAGGAGTGGCTTTTCAATGTCCTGGAGTGGCCTAACCAGTCACCAGATCTCAACTCCATAAAAAATCTTTGGATGGAGTTGAAAGTCTGTGTTGCCCAGCGACAGCCCCAAAACATCACTACTCTAGAGGAGATCTGCATTGAGGAATGGGCCAAAATACCAGCAACAGTGTGTGAAAACCTTGTGAAGACTTACAGAAAACGTTTGACCTCTGTCATTGCCAACAAAGTGTATATAACAAATTATTGAGAGTAATTTCTGTTATTGACCAAATACTTATTTTCCACCAATAAATTCATTAATAATCCTACAATGTGATTTTCTGTATTTTTTTTCTCATTTTCTATCTCAAAGTTTGCCTATGATGAAAATTACAGGCATCTCGCATCGTTTTAAGTGGGAGAACTTGAACAATTGTTGGCTGACTAAATACTTTTTGAAAAAGAATGTAAACAACATGTATGAAATTTCTTAATCTTCATTAAATTAAGCAGAGGAAAATCAAAGAGAGATGATATGATGTGTGTGCGATTTAGTTTTTTCCTAAAATAAAAACAGTAACTTGTAATATCTTTGTTGAATTGGTGAGTGGTGATTGTTAAGCAATATCCTTGGTATTTAGTTTAGTCAATAATTATTTAGCCTAATATATTTTTAGGACCAAAATCTTCAGTATAATAAGCAGAGAAAATTCAGAGAGAGACGATAAAATATTTGTGCGATTTAGTTTATCTTTTTTTCCTAAAATAAAAGCAGTAACTTGTAATACCGTGAATTGGTGGCTGGTTGACTGCTAAATAAAATCCTTGGTATTTCGTGTAGTGAACACTTTTAGCATAATACATTTCTAGATTTACATTTTAGATTTGTTTGATGAATTAACCTACACAATTAGCTGAATCTCCAATTGATAACCGATAATGTGTGATAAGAAGCCTAAATAGTTTATATTATATTCCTATAAAAGCCTAATTAAGTTTAGGCTATTATAGAAACAATGTAATATTCGGATGTTTAGGAAAAGTCCTGGAAGGAGGGTGTAGCTTTCAAACTGGCCTTGTTACTTTAATTACTAACTCAAACGCCAATTTGTGTAGGCATTTGGCGGTTCTAATGTTATTTGGTAGCTGGCAAATGTTGAATAACTACCAAGAAAAACGATAGCTTTCATAATAACTACCGGTTAGGTATGAGTCAAACTTAGCTGACATGAGATTTCTGTGCTGTTATTTTGCAAAAAAAACATTAGGACTGTAGCTAGCCACTATAACTAACATTACAAAGTGCCTTCCTTTGGTGTCCACATTCCACTGGTCCTGCCACATCTTCCTCACCTCATTTCACACAACCACCTTAGCCTCTGCCCTCTCAAGAACACCACCATGTCCCTCATCCGGGCCTGTTATGCCAATTTATTGGCTGCTTTGTTTCCAACCACCCCAGCATGAACCAGAACCCACATGAATGATACCTGTATCCTATCTCTTCTTGCTGTATCCTGTGCTTCCAACACCCTGTTTAAGTCCTGCTGCCTAGTTGACTTGAAGGACTGCAAACAAATCAACACCTCATTTGAATCAGAGCAAATAACCACCTTTTCCGGCTTAATGTCCTCCACTCACCTCAATGCAAACTGCACGGCCAGAAGCTTGGCCTTGTAAAACGCCAAGAGATCCGTAAACATTATAGTGACACTCACACCCACTCCCTAACTACAAAGTTGCCCTTGTCCGACCCGTCCTTGGGTCCTTTGAACCATCCGTGAACACTACTGCACTGCAGGGACCCACCCTCCAGGTGCCTCTTAACCACCTCGGCAAAGCAGAGTCCCAACCAATCCTCTCACACCATCTCCAATATTCCAAGATCCACCACTGGTAGCAAAAACAACCAAGGAGGTCTCAATGGCAAATCCACTGTAGGACAAAATGTCCTCCCTCCAAAACCTACCTCTCTGGCCTGGGAATCCCCCACCCACCCAAAGCTCATGATCTCCCTCTCACCGTGTTCCCAGCACCCCAACAACACCTCTTTTGTAGGGTGCGAACCCCCAAGTCCATGCATATTAACCCAGTACTTAATCATCAATTGCATTCTCTTCAAATGTAATGGCATCCCCCCCACCTCCACCTGCAGCGCTGATACCGGGGATTTCTGAAATGCCCCACTGCAAACTCAATACCCCCTGTGCCTGCAATCTATCCAACCTTTTCATTGTGCTCACTGCTGCTGACCCATGAGCAATACACCCATGGTCCACCACCAATCTTATTAATGACACATACATGGTCCTCAACGCGGCTCTACCAGCCCCCCAACTTTTCCCCTTCAGGCATCGCATCACATTCAAAACCTTCTTACAATTCTCCACCACTCTCTCAATCTGCTCACCCCACCCAATTCTAGCAACAAAGAAGACACCCAGAAACCTGAAAACCTCAACCCTCTCCAAAGTCCTCCCATACAATTTAACTTTAACCTTGTCACCCACCTTCCTCCTTGTGAAAATTACCACCTTTGTCTTTTCCACTGAAAACCTAAAACCCCACTGTCTCGCCCATCTTTCTACTTCTTCTACCACTTCCTGAACCTTCCTAACAACATACGGCACATTATTACCTCTCTTTCGCGGCAGAACGGAAGTTGTCTGACGTTACGTGAAAATGGCCTATTCCGAGCTTAATCAGCAGCCCCTCCTTCCACAACATGTCAGTTAAAATAGATGGCCAGTCAGTAGTTGCAGCCTATTGGTGCAGCCTTTTTCTAGATACACATAGAGCATTGTGGGATTGTTGACATGCTGTATACTGCTTGCTGTTACCTACCTGGCTACCTGCCAAACTTTTTCAAATTTACTCTACTTTAAGAGTTTACCAATGGAATATTTTTATCTATTGACTTTTTAACCAACTTTCTACACCGGGACTCTATTTGGACGGAACTACTCATGCCTGAACACCCGAAGCTAAGTACCATAATTATGCCTTACCATTGTAATTGTTGTAGGTACAGCATGGAGGGGAACTATCGTCTTCACTTAAAGATAGCAGAGTTAGAGGCTCGGCTTCAGACGCCAATGTCAGGCAAGGATTTTGATAGTATGGAAATGAAAAAAACTGCATCTGTGCCACCAGGAAGAAAGAATAATGTTGTTAGCCCCCTGGCACAGCTTGGGCAAGAACTTTCTCTTGGTCACTGGGAAGAAATGTCGTCAACCAGTTAAACCTGTATTGCTGCCAGAGCCGACTGAGATTTTCAACAGGTTTTCGCCACTTGAGTTGGAGTTAAGGCCCGAGCCGTCTTCGTAGAGGAATGGTCATCGGCGAGTCCATTACCCGCAGTATTAGACTAAAGCATCAGCCAGCGGACGTACACTGTTTAGCAGGGGGCAGAGCCACCGACGTAGTCGCAAATCTGGGGTTGGTGTTAGCAAAGTCTTAAACTGGCAAGTATAGAGAATACAGAGATATTGTTATTCCCGTTGGCACCAACAACGTTAGGTGGAAACAGTCAGAGGTTACGAAGCAGAACATAGCATCAGCGTGTAAACAAGCTAGAAAGATGTGTCGGCATTGAGAAATTGTCTCTGCCCCGCCCCCGCCCAGCTAGTGGTAATGACGAGCTCAACAGCAGACTTGCAAAACTCAATTGCTGGCTGAAAATGAAGTTCTGCCTGTCGCAAGAGGTAGAGTTTGTAGATAACTGGCTCTCTTTATGGGACCCGCCCAGAAATAGGGTCAGGCCTGATCTGCTGAAGAGCGACAGACTCCATCTTAGCTGGAGTGGTGCTATTCTTTTACTTTAGATGCGGTTGCACCACTAAAAACAAAAGAAATACGCAACTAACTAGAACAAAAAACTAGAACAAAAAAGGGGCTAGTACTCAGACCCTTTACACTGGCTTAGAGTTAGGGCTGATTTTAAGGTTTAATTGTTACCTATAAATTAATACATGGACTTGCTCCTACTTTTCTCACTGAAATGATCCAGCCATACATACCTGCATGGTACCTTAGATCGCAAGATGCAGGCCTTTTGTGTGTACTAAAAATTTCTAAACCAACAGCCGGAGGCATGGCCTTGTCTCATAGAGCTCCACTACTGTGGTATGATTCAAAATAAATTATTTTCACGTAGATATTGATGGATACTGTGTGAAAAAAAAGGTGGGAAAAGTTTTGTTATACAGGTGCTGGTGACATAATTAGAATATCATCAAAAAGTTGATTAATTTCAGTAATTCCATTCAAAAATATTCCACACAGACTGATATATTTCAAGTGTTCATTCCTTTTCATTTTGATGATTACAACTGAAAACTAATGAAAACCCCAAAGTCAGTATCTCAGAAAATTTGAATATTGTGAAAAGGTTCAATATTGAAGACACCTGGTGCCACACTCTAATCAGCTAATCAACTCAAAACACCTGCAAAGGACTTTAAATGTTCTCTCAGTCTAGTTCTGTAGGCTACACAATTATGGGGAAGACTGCTGACTTGACATCTGTCCAAAAGACAACCATTGATACCTTGCACAAGGAGGGCAAGACACGAAATTGCATTGCTGAAGAGGCCGGCTGTTCACAGAGTTCTGTGTCCAAGCACATTAATAGAGAGGCGAAGGGAAGGAAAAGATGTGGTAGAAAAAAGTGAACAAGCAATAGGGATAACGTTACCCTGGAGAGGATTGTGAAACCAAACCCATAAGAAAATGTGGGGGAGATTCACAGAGTGGACTGCAGGTGGAGTCAGTGCTTCATTCCTTGTGTTAAGTCACTCTTGAACAAGACACAGCAGCAGAAGCGTCTCGCCTGGGCTAAAGACATCAAGGACTGGACTGCTGCTGAGTGGTCCAAAGTTATGTTCTCTGATGAAAGTAAATTTTGCATTTCCTTTGGAAATCAAGGTCCCAGTGTCTGGAGGAAGAGAGGAGAGGCACAGAATCCATGTTGCTTGAAGTCCCGTATAAAGTTTCCACAGTCAGTGATGGTTTGGGGTACCATGTCATCTGCTGGTGTTGGTCCACTGTGTTTTCTGAGGTCGAAGGTCAACACAGCCGTCTAACCAGGAAGTTTTAGAAAGTTGCCACCCCCTCTGAAAATTGCCTTAGATCATGAAATGAAAACATACAGGTGCTGGTCATACAATTAGAATATCATCAAGTTTTTCAGTAATGCCATTCAAAAAGTGAAACTTACATAATGTATACAGTCATTCCACACAGACTGATATTTCAAATGTACATTCCTTTTCATTTTGATGATTATAACTGACAACTAATGAAAACCCCAAAATCAGTATCTCAGAAAATTTGAATATTACTTAAGGCCAATACAAAAAAAGGATTTTTAGAAATGTTGGCCAATTGAAAAGTATGAACATGAAAATTATGAACATGTACAGCACTCAATACATTGTTGGGGCCCCTTTTGCCTGAATTACTGCAGCAATGCGGCGTGGCATGGAGTCGATCAGTCTGTGGCACTGCTCAGGTGTTATGAGAGCCCAGGTTGCTCTGATAGTGGCGTTCAGCTCTTCTGCATTGTTGGGTCTGGCATATCGCATCTTCCTCTTCACAATACCCCATAGATTTTCTATAGGGTTAAGGTCAGGCGAGTTTCCTGGCCAATTAAGAACAGGGATACCATGGTCCTTAAACTAGGTACAGGTAGCTTTGGCACTGTGTGCAGGTGCCAAGTCCTATTGGAAAATGAAATTTACCTCTACCTAAAGTTGGTCAGCATCAGGAAGTTTTAGAGCACTTTATGCTTCCTGCTGCTGAAACAGGTATATCGGCGAAGCACAGACAAAACAATGGAAATTATCGATTATAGAAGAAGACATGACTCGTTTAAAACAAGAACTTACCCAATTGTTGCATGCAAAGAACGCACTGAAACAAAAAACTGTTTTATGGATTCAGAGTAGAGGTATTTTGCCGCTACGCATGTTTTGTTCATTATGTGAATATCCAGTGCTGCTTGTGAAGGTGTCTCGTCAAGATGGATTTCACTGGTTCAAAAACATGTGTGTAGTTTTACCAAAATGTAGCTACACATCAAATACATTTGAAAATGAGTTAACAATACACTCTGACCTGATATTGATGTGAAAAGAATTGCCAATACCTGACAAAAATACACTGCAGAGTGCTGATACTACAGTATAACATACATTATCTTCTCTGAGCAAAGGCATTTTGTACATTCTGTTTGAGACAAATTTGAGCTGGGACTAAAGTGTTTTTACCTTCCAGTTAATCCTTTTGCCACACATCTGTTTATAGGATGAGTCTACCACCTTTTTTGGATATGAGTTAACAGAATGTTGACATTACAAATTTTCTTGAATGCTACTGCTGACCCGGACTGTTATTTTCCTGTTCCATGTGATAGCCAAGAACAAAAGTTATGCAACCAGAAAGTCAGGGGAGAGCCATCTTTATTCAGCGTGAGACGTTGATGTTAACAGTACATAGTTCCCGCTCTCTCTCCCTCTCCAAAGAATACAGGAAGTTCCACAGTACTTATACCGAATACAAGGCAGGCTGCCAATGGTCAAACCCAGCCAAATACCCTCAAATAAGAAAGGCCTAAATGACCCTTGTATGGGATGTTCCAGCATATGGTCAATGGTCCTATCCCTCAAGCCTGTGACAGTCACATGGGCAGCTCCTAGCAGGAGGCATGGACAGGACGTGTGGGGCCCATGAGCATCAGGCAACACATCCTATCTATACACCTCTGCTCAGAGTTAGTCAGTAAATCTGTGTTGTGTTAAGTTTCTCAAGCCTACTTTCTCTCAGGACCTACAAAAACCACTGCTCCAGCGGACGAGTTGTGTCAGTCGGTAAATGGACCATGTTTTCCAATTCACACAGAAGTCTGCTGAACCACTTGGAATTCATATACAGGTTCGTACTATAAACAAATTGGATGAGATCTAGATATAGACATACTTGTTGGCTTAACAATTTAAGATACTGTTGTAGGTCCCAGCCTGCTGGAGCCGTCCCGTTTCATGTTTTCTGTATGTCCGTGATGTGTCATGTCCTTGTTTGGTCTTTCCTGTTCTTGTTTCAGTTAATCAGTTTATTCCTTTCACCTGTGTTTTTCCCCCACCTGTTTCTGTTTTCCTTGATAGTTTGTGTATTTAGTTTGGCCCTTTTCTCCTTGTCCTGGTCGGTCATTATTTGCTGTCATGTTCCATGTTTGCTATTTTGATAGTTACATTTATTCCTAGTTTTCAGCTTGTTCTGTTTTTGTAGTGCACGGCCCTCTGTTTTGTTTTACCGTTTTCTATATTAAAAGTTTTTCCCTGGACCACTGCGCTTGCCTCCTCCTTGGACTCCCTCGCGCGCTCCTTGACATTTTTCATGATAACAAGTTTAGAAAGTACATGTAAACTCATTGCACCAGCTGGCTTGATGTTGTTAATGCAGCCTTGTTGCTGATTGGTGGTTGCTGATAGTATAATTTTTGTAAATTGGTTTGCATGTTGTCAAGCAGACAGTAACAATATATACGTAGGCTACATTTAGATGATATTGTCTAGTCAGAGGCCAAATCAGGGTGGCCGCACTGTATACAAAGCTAGCACACTGAAAACATTTATATTTCATTTTATCATTATTTATTCATGTAACTTTTAACAAGCGTTGCAAATTAGGCAGTTTGATCTCATGGAGGATGGCATTGCAACAAGCAGCATAACCCTGTCTAGAATGGCTTCAACATAATTGTGTTTAGACGAGTTGTGATAAATCTCTATTTTATGAAATGCACACAGCATACTATAAACCGAGTAATGTTGATTGGCGAAAAGCTTTGGCATATCAGACCACAAACTACGATTATGACAACCCCCTCAAAAACAAAAATTGCGGGTCCCATTGCCTGGGGATTAGTTTGTAATAGCTATTAGGCACCTCTAGGTTTTGTGGGATATGGCCAATTTACCATGGTTTTTGGTTGTATCCAGGCACTCAGAGTTCCTTATAAATTGACCATATACCTCACCTTCTAGTAATATGTTTAGCTACACAAGCTTACTATTTATTTTTGTCTGATTCCAGGGGAATCAACTACAGTCAGGATTAGCGGACATTAGGTTATAACCTAAACCTTTTAATACCTTACTGTGAATGGATGTATGGCACCATTGAGGTAATCTTACCACAAAGCTGTTAAAAGAACCTGAAGGTAATGGAGTGGGAATCCGCAATCTTGGCCGTCTCACGACATCTTAAAATACAATGTGCATTTATGTCAGTGACTTTGCAGAGACAAACTATTTATATGGACACTTACCACAGGCATTTATTTTGTTTGGTATAATGACATTGGTAGCCAGTTTATATTTCGTTTTATTTTATATTAAATTAGTGAAAAAACAATTATATGTAATGAAAAGTTTGAAATTTTACAGAAAGTTGAAAAGTGAAGGGGTCTGAGTACTATCCAAGTACTATGTATATTGACTATAAAACTACTCCGGCCTTATGGCTTAATTGATTTTGTTGCGCAGGTCTATGACATTTCTAGTTTTTCCTTTTTGGACTAATTATGGTCAAATAGTCTAAAAGCCAAATTGCCATCTGTAGAATTTTGTGGCCATGTATTTTATGATTCTCAAATTGTGGAACAAAGCAGAGTATGAAAGTGTTTGTGTTGTGTCATTATGATAAGTGCAGAATGTTTCAGTTTACTGAATGCAGACAATGACCACTTTATAATGTTATAGTAATGCCTTATGTATGTGTTTGTGTGATAAGACATTTCTTCATTTTACTTGAAGGAATCAAAGATGACTTTAGTGGCTTATAAGTGTGCTATAACACACCATAAAAAGAATATGATGCACTCATAGTGATTTGCTGCTCATTGACCCCATCTTTTAGATAAATTACAGAGTTTATAATTATAATGCTGTATGATCCTTGAGAAAAGATTTCCCAGTAATTGTGAAGCTCTATGTTTCTGTACATTATTGGTCATTATAATTATACTTATATTGCATAAGTACTGGTATACAACCTCACAAGCCTTCAGGAGTCTTTATGAGTGTCTATAACTATGCTTATACTGCATTATTACTGTACTATATTGCATTACAAGTACATGCAGGGATGCCGACAGGAATCCCAAGGGCCGGGACAAAATTGAACATTTAGGACCCAAACCACAGGCCAAAAAAAATGTATAAATAGCAATGATGTTACTGTTCATAAAACAGGTCATAAATGTTTATTGTTTTATGTTTTATGTAGGTAGTACTAAATACCAAGATTGACTGACTAATAAATATTTACATGTAAGCCAACCAAATTGGCCTGCCCGAGGCCTGGGCCCAGGGCAACGTTACTAGTTGTCCCGTCAGCGTCACTGAGTACATGTATAATGCTGCATAATGAGTTCCACATATGACCTTTAAAGTGTTAACAGACATAAATATAACCTATTTTATTGTACCCTTTATTAATGTTAGAGTTCCACAAGCATTGCATAATCAACTTGTATGAAGGAAATTTCACCGATAGACACTCAAAGGAGTAAGACAGAGACAAAATTCTCTTGGCACAATTAGAAGTTTATTTGCAAATAGAGAGACGCGTCAAATGCTTACCGAATAATCATTCGAGGAGTCTCTGAGGTAAATTACATGTACAGCTCGTATTTATAACAGTCAAAGGGGTGTGGTATAATGCTGCACCTCTGTGCTAACTCAATAGAATACATTCCTTTTGTTCTATTACCTCCTAGGCCTGACACAAAGGGCATACTGTCCTTCTCCACATGGGTAACCTCTTCAACTCATTTAGGGCTTACAGCATCCTGCCATATTGTTCCCTGTTGTGTTTACCTTAAGGGACAACTGCCCCTACCGTCCCCCACAATCACATTCCTAAGGAACAAAGGACAGATACCCCTATTCAGAACATCTCATGATCCCCTGT
>JACXGJ010014270.1:0-15075 GCA_016801105.1 Esox niger | reverse complement strand
GTCCAAAATACCTCCAACCAGAATCCAGACCCTCATAGGAAGCTATAGGAAGCGTTTAGAAGCTGTTATTTCTGCAAAAGGGGGATCTACTAAATATTGAGTTATTTTTTTTGATTGTAGTGCCCAAATTTATGCACATGCCTAATTTTGTTCGAACAATCATTGCACACTTCCTGTAAATGGTATAAACTTCGTTTCAGTTCTCAAATATCACTGTGTTTGTCTCCTATATGATATATTTAACAGATTTTTTTTATCCTAAGAACCAACGATTTATGAAGGAAAATCATGGAAATGAACAAGGTTGCCCAAACTTTTGCAGACCACTGTACATATATATTAATAATCAGCTATCAATACATTCAATACATAAATGTATAAATGAATTTCTCACTGTCAAACTTGAATCATAATCCAGGGTGTGTGTGTTCTCTCCTCAGACATTGGAACAGAAAGCAGAATTCAGCAACAGACTTCTGAACAGGATAATAATAATGATGAGGTGGAAATTCATGATTATGAATACATTGATGAGGATGAACTTGATAACATTAGGAGAAAAATGCATGACCAAAGTATTCATAGCACAGACAAGAAACTAGGAAAGGCATTTTCTTTGCACACTGTAAATCGGGTTTAGAGAATGAATGGCTCTTATAAATACTTCAAGTGTCTCACCCAAGCATATTTGTTTGAGGCTCAAAGCAAATGAAGCCTTGTAATGTAATGATTATATTTCAAGTAGGATTTATTTATGTAAGCTGTTAGGCCCTTTATAATTTTATTTTACCTGTATTTCACCAGGTACATTGATTGAGAAAACTAATGAACCAACTAATAATAATTTGATGAAGAAGATGTAATTACTACCTTGTGTGTGTTATTCATAAACATTAAACAATGCATTATAATGAATGGTATCTGAAGCTATGATTGTGACAGGTCTTCGCTGAGCTCGTTAAGAGTGAGTTATATCTTTAACCAAAAATGAATCTTTTCACCATCTTGTACTCGAAGGGTTGGGTTCAGAACCAGTTCCTGTATACCGGAGATCCCGGCCCTTTTCTTGGGCCTTGTCAGAGCACATGGCTGAGTGCCATATCATTACCAGAGATCCGGATCTCACAAAGAAAACCAAAGTGTGTAATATGTGGATTTGACTGTTACTACAGGTTGTCAACAGCAGTGCAATTCATGCATGTAACCACCAGGGGGAGACTACAGATTCCACACTGTTGTCATTCTACCATCTTAGTTACTCTGAAACTGTTTCACTTAACTTTTCATAGAAAGCAGAGGCAATAGTTCACTGTTACCTAAATCCTGTTTCATTATTTCATCCCTTTGTTGTCATTTAACAGTTTACCCCAAAACGTTCCAATATGGTTTTCCCATCTACAGCAATCGTAAGAAGCGCTACCACATCACTGATACATGACTAAGATGGTGGTCGTCACCAGGATGACCAGTGACATTCTGTTCTGCGTATGCCAGCGGTGACATAATCTACCCCTATCCCCGGGTTTACTGACTGTGCGGCTATTGTACTCTATGTGTGCAGCAGCCTGCCTGAACCTCGTCCCTGGAACGCTTATCTCTGTAGTTAGGCAAATGAAGAGGAGATAACCTTATACACTAACCGAAGAACACAAACTTTATTCGGTGATGCAATAGGCACAAAGTTGCCCGAAGGCTTTCGAAAAGCCATTGGGAAACACTGGTCTCAAGAGTGATACAAGATGTTTGTTCTTAAAGTCTCTGTAGTGCATAGAACATTGGCTAATGCACATGGTAATCAAAACAGCCTGTTAGACATCTGGCTGTGTTAGGAACTAATGAGTCCCTTGGTTTGGAAGGTGTGGACAGCATCACTTGCACATCCTGAAGTACAGTTTGTCTATGGAGGAACGGCTCACAGGGACTGACAGGAAAACAGTCCTAATGACTGGGCTATAGTTATAGTCTCTCTGATATAACACTTTCTGCATGAGACAACAAACACACATTGGACATATTGGACATCACTGGCTGAATAACAAACACATATTGGATACATAAAAAAAATATATATTTTCAAAATATTTCACAGAGGATCCGTATAATGAACATACTAATAATTCTTTGTTTTTAACATTCTGTTTAAAGGTGTTGGCAGTTGTTGATGTACACATTTCCACTTTTATATGAACAAGAGCATGACATTACTTATACCTCCATCATTGTGACTAGGGTGTGAATAATTTAAAAGGTATCCAAACACATCGTCAAACAGTGCATTTATTTCTGGCAACCGACCTACAGTACAGCAGTGATGATTTTGGTAAAGATCTTCCTCTGGCATTCTTTCCACGTACTTTACTAACCTCTTTCAGGACGTGATGCTGCTTCCAAACAGCATAGCTCTCATAATTCAACAGGAATTGTTAAATAAAGTCTGCATGCAGACAAGAATTGTAAAAACATTTGTCTGTACAAAAGGGGACCATTTTCTTTTGCTAAATTATTGTTGATTGAAAACTATTGGAAAGCTGCAGTATGTGGAAGCAATAGCATACACAGTTAAACAATATAAAGGGTATAGTTTGCCCATGTTTGTCTAATAGCCCCTATGATTTGTGTCATTCTATTCTACAAAATACTTCATGAAAAATGCTTCTATGATCCCTCAGAAAAAATTCTTAGTCACTTGAAAGCTTGTACCAAGGACAACTTATTGAAATGGCTGTGTTCTGTTTAATCTGCTTCCATATCAGTAAAAACAAATAATCCAGACCCATGTGGATTTGGATCCCCATATAGGTTAGACTGGAGAAGCCAAGTGTAGGTTCTAGCTCTTGTTCATAATCATCCACTCATCTTCTGTGTAACCTCATGAACATATCTGGGTGTGAAGTTCTAGGAGTTATTGTAGCAATTTAGGTAAACAGTTGAATGTGTAACTAAATGTGTGGCCAACTGGACAATGACAGACACAGCCTTGAAAAAGTATTCAAACACCTGGCTACAGTAATTATAGCACATTATTGATATGTTTAGGAATTGCAACCATTTTCACACACAGTCCCATTATTTCAGGGGCTCGAATGTAATTGGGCATATTACCAAAATCTTAAATACAATTTTTATTTTGAATACTTTGTCGAGAACCAATTGCAGGCAATGAAGTCTGGAAAGCATGGACATCACCAAACACTGGGTTTCCGTCTTTGAGATGCTTTGCCAAGCCTTTACTGTAGCTGTTTTCAGTTGTTGTTTGTTTGTAGGTCTTTCTGACTTAAGTTTGGTCTTCAGCAAGTGAAATGCATGCTCGATCAGGTTGAGATCAGATGATAAACTTGGCCATTGTAGAATGTTCCTCACTCTTTGACTTAATGAGCTCCATGGTTACTTTCGCAGTATGTTTTGGGCCATTGTCCATCTGTAAGTTTATCTGTCTGCTTCTGTCTTCTGTCACGTCATCAATCAACACTAGTGACCCAGTGCTATTGGAAGCAATGCATGCCCATTCCATCACACTGCCTCCACCATGTTTTACAGATGATGTGGTATTCTTCAGATCATGAGGCGTTCCAAACCTCCTACAAACGTTTTTCTTCCCATCTTTCTGGTACAGATTGATCATTGATCATGATTTTGTCAGTCCAAAGAATGCTGTTCCCGACCTGGGCGGTCTTTTTTAGATGTTTTTTGGTTAAGTCTAATCTGGCCGTTCTATTCCTGAGGCATATGGATGGTTTGCACCTCGTGGTGAACCCTCTGTATTTGCTCTTGTGATGTGTTCTCTTTATGGTACTATAGATGTGGATAATGGTATGCCTACTTTTCCTCCTGGAAATTGTTCTTCATTGGATGTTGTGAAGAGGTTTTTCCTTACCATGGAAAAGATCCTACGATCATCCATAACTGTTGTCTTCTGTGGATGTCCATTTCTTTTTGTGGTACTCACCAGTGCATTCTTTTTCCTCAGAATGTACCAAATTGTTGATTAGGTACATTCTTATATTTGGACAAAATATCATACCCAAATATAAGTCCTTGTACTCAGATTTGAATCGGTCCATCTCTAACTTTAATGGTTCACAGATGGAGGTCAATGACGAGGTAATCTTAATCTTGTTAGCGCAATTCAGCTATTTGTAAGAGTTGGTCTGGGGTTTGAAGATTTTTACACTTCACGCATGGCAGACTCTCTTCTCAAATTTGTTACCATATCTGTAAATCAGAAAGCCTCTTCCTAGTCCACATAGAAAAAAGGTAGGTTCACTCTACAATAGGGCGTGATGATGTTTAACAGAATTCCATCCAGAAAATATTGTCAGCCACATTGCTTTTGATAAATTTACCAGAGGCTTTACCTCTGAATTGATGTAGTTGCACGCTGTTAACTCATTTCTGATGAAAAGTATGTACATGTCCCATTCGATTCCTTGTCCACATCAACATGTGTAGCCCCATGCAAGGTGTAGGATCCAGAGGTTAATTGGTTGACTGTAATGAGGTCCAACTTTCTGCCTGATTCTCTCTCCACTGACCACGAAAAACCCAAATCACAAAGGAGTGGTTTTATTTTGCATTTAGTCTGGCAATAAGAGGGAAAGTTGATTTCTTTAAAAAATATATGAATAGGTATGCTTTACAAGATCAGACAGTTATTCTCCCGGGAGGTCAGGGGAGTGGTTATGACTATCTCAGCTTTAATGCGCTGCTACAGAGCTGAATTTAATGTCTGATTGGCCAAAGGGATATTGTGATCATCCTTATGGTAATACACATTAGATACAAAAGCACACAATTCAAGTGAACATTTGTTTTGCACTGGGATCAAAGACAGAGGAATACACAACTGATGTTTGGCATGCCTAGGTAGGTATGATAAAAGGCATTATACAAGTATAATCCACTATACTAATAAAATGCACTGACAAGAGTAACATTAATTTGGAATAGCAAAGCATATGCCTGATATATGTCCTAGGAATATGCAACAGTAAAGTAAATTTGATAACATTATGAGAAAGAAAAAACAATATTATAAAAACGTGATTATACAAATAATGTTATAATTGAACAAAACATGTCAACTAATGTTTGAGCCTAAAGTAATAATCAATGTGACAATAATGTTTTTTTTTCTTCAGATAAGTTGTTATCAACGACAACAATGGAATCCGGAATCGCTCAGAACAAGACGAAGATTGTTGAGAATGCGCTTGTATGTTTTGAGTCAGTGAATGGGTCATGCGAAAGAGCAATCCTTCCTCCGACGATACAAGTATTACTTTACCTCTTCCTGAGTTCGATGTCCATTCTCACAGTTTGTGGCAACCTCCTTGTGGTCATCCCGGTCATTCACTTCAAGCAGCTTCATACTCCAACCAACTACCTCATCCTCTCTCTGGCTGTGTCAGACCTGCTTTTAGGGGTGATTGTGATGCCTCCCAGCATGGTCTATTCACTGGAAGGATGCTGGTATTTTGGAGATTTATTCTGTAAAGTATATACCAGCACTGATATCATGTTATGCACTGCGTCCATTCTAAATTTGTCTTTTATTTCTATTGACCGGTATTTCGCAGTGTGTCGCCCTCTCCTCTATAGAACTAAAATAACTGTGCACATTGTGGTGGCCATGGTCCTGGTCACCTGGAGTGTTTCTGCCCTTGTAGGGTTTGGCATAATATTTCTGGAGCTCAATATATGGGGCATTGAGGAGTTTTACTATAAATATGTGGCCTGTGAGGGAAGATGTGCTTTATTTCAGAACCAAGTATCGAGCATTGTGTCTTCAGTGATTTCTTTCTACATCCCTGGAGTGGGGATGCTGAGCCTCTACCTAAAGATTTTCCTCATAGCACAGAGACAGGTACGCTCACTTCAGGGTACCGCTGAACAGAACTCTGTAGGCAAATCACAGAGGAAGGCCACCAAAACACTTGCTGTTATTATGGGGGTGTTTCTTTCGTTCTGGACACCCTTTTTTGTCTGCAACTGCATTGACCCCTTTGTTAGTTATTCTGTTCCGCCGGGTTTGTTCGTAACGTTTGTATGGATTGGCTATTTGAATTCAACTGTTAACCCCATGGTGTATGCATTCTTTTACAGTTGGTTCAGGAGGGCACTAAAAATGATCATTTCTGCAAAAATCTTTCAACCTGACTCCTCAATACTGCAACTGTTTTCAGAATAAATTATATCCAAAACCAGTACTTGCAAAGTAACTAGTAATAATTGGGACAATGTGTGCCTCGCTCTCTGTCGTTTTTAACAACATCAGCAAATATCTATAGAATTCAAGCATTTCCAATCCAATCAAAACCACATTTGTTGCTTCTATATTAATACACTTCTATCTGACCATGCTGCAGCATGCCCACTGCAATTCCACCTCAAGCCACTAGTGAGAGTCACAGGGGACACTCCATCCTCCTATGTAATACATACTGAATACAGTAAGTCCCAAAATGACTTGGACAGTAATACATTGTTTATTGTTTGATCTCTGTAGTCATACATTGAGGGTTTGAATATATATATAATGAAAGTATTTGGATGAATTCACTTCTGTGAATGAAAGCAGTAATGCTTTGTATAAGCTTGACTAAACACATCGACTCCAAATCTCCCATTCTGTTTTGAAGCAAGGCTGTTAGGTAGTACTGAATGGCAACACCACCAAAGAGAGCCTGAGATGGCCTGAGAAAAGCATTTAAACATCAGTTCTGCTTTAGGTTTCTTAGGAAACGTGTCCAATAAATTATTACATTTAAAATCTACAGGAAATCAGAATAATGTAGAATCATAACAGATATGAAAGGGAAAAAAGCCCAACTGATAAGTTGAAGGAAAATCTAAGAACCTTTGAACAGAAATAATGTAAAAGAAATTGTATGTACTGTTTTAAGTATTTTATTCAGAAACATTAAACAATGAATAACAGTGAATTGTGTGTCATGCTCTAATTGGAACAGGTCTTAACTAGCCAGTATAGGAGTGTCTATCTGATTTGACCTCAGCAGCTGCGGGTCATCTCTGTAAGAATGGACACAAAAGTGGAGACGGCAAACTTAGGGTTCAGGACGAGATCCTGTAGGAGCTCCCGGCCCTTCTCCCGGGCCTTGTCAGAGCACATAGCTGAGCGCCACATCTTCACCAGAGATCCCACTGTGAAGGAAAACAAAAGGAGGTGTATAATATGAGGATTCAGCTGTTGCTACTGGTTGTCAACTGCCATGCATTTTATATATGTAACCACCAGGGGGAGACTACAGATTCCACACTGTTGATTTTATACCGTCTCAATTACGTACAAAAACCTATATTTCACTTGAACTTTCATACAACGCTGAGGCAACGGTTTTCTCTTCTAATCTCATTTGGGACATGAAGTAAAAGTACTCACACAGAATCTTGTTCATTCTGCTCATCCAGTCAAAGATATAGAGGGCGTGGTTCTCCTCTGTGCTGAGGTCAGCTATGTTAGGGGGGCTGTCCTCCTCCTTAAGCAGCCTGCTGGGCAGAGGGCTCAGGAACAGCACAGAGTTGTTCATGCTGGACTGGAAATATGTCGCTGCCACATAGTCTGCAGAGTTCATCCAGCTGTTGGCAAATGAAACCTCTGGACTGGAGTAGGCGCTCATCCTGTAAAGTACAAAGGTTACGTTTGGGTATACAGCAAGTACACATTTTGTAAATGCTTCCAATAATAAATTATTAATTCGAATTGACCCTAAACTGTACGTATTAAATGATAAGTGTAATTACTTAAAATATATACACGCTTTCCTATGAATCACATGCAATATGTTGATTTTCTTATGGTTCAACAATTCAGGAAGAGTAAATGTGCACTGAGAAAATGTAATTACTTAAAATATAAACACGCTTTCCTATGAAGTGTTGGGCAGTCAAGCTAAATCTTTTATTTGGCTTTGTACTTATTTTGGGTTTGAGATTATGTGTCATAGGACGTAATCTTGGTGAACCTGGAACTATAGTCATATGTAGCATGAGAGATACCAAATGACACAAATCCAAGCAGATTATTCAATTTAGATGATGACCCAAAATAAACACATACCAAAAAACGAAAGTTATTCCTGAACTTAAAAATTATAAAAGCCTTGCTGTCTTTCTAGTCACAAGTTTGATATAGTCTTTGCAAGCAATATGGGACATACTAAAATAATTAGCTTTACTGTCTAAATATGTATCAGTGTACACTCACTTTTCCTTGCAGCTGGATGACGCTGTACTCAGAGATTGCTGTTGACCTGCCCAATAAGCTCCCAGAATCTGATCCCTTTTCGCAAAGTCAGAGATCTCTAATGCGCTCACGTTTTTCAGGGTCTGGAATGGGAGCAAATTAATCCCCAAGATAAAGAAAAATATATTGTTAAAAAAAGCAACACTTTACCCCAGTTTTTTATCCCCTCCCCACTTTGTGATATCCAGTTGTACCTACGACCATGTCTCATTGTACTAGCTCCCAACAAGCTTGGAAAGGTTTAATGACTAGTATTTCTTACTCCCAGACCACCCACCACACATCCAGAAAAATCTGATCAATATATTTAAGATCACATTCACTTGATTGAAACTCAGTTCACATTTTTGCAGACACCCAACTAGACCTGAAGAAGTTTCCAAAGCGTGACTCAGGACCTGATGGAGTTTCTAAAATGTGACTCAAGGTTTCATGTAACATTAGCCACCCCGCCATTACCCAGTGTTGCCTTGCCAACATGCATTGGCCAATGGAGCGCCCAGCCATGCTTCATCAAAAGTCAAGGCTAAAACCTAGACTGCGGTGGACAGCTTGGTACTACAAAAGAGAAACCTGGGAGACCCCAGACAACATGTAATTGTATGCATTCACCAATGGGTCAGATATGAAAGACAGGCATCTAAAACATCCAAAGGAAAATCCCCCTTATGGAGTAGAAGGAACATTTGAGGCTCAATAAATACCTCAAAAAATTCTTCCCACTTGGTCATGAGGTCTGGGTGAGCAGCAGAGCAGTTTGCAAACGAGATGCAGTATTCTTCTGCTGATTCGGCTGGTGCCAGCATCTGGACCTGAAGGAGACCATCTCCAATCACGCCTTTTTCAACAGCAGCCAAGAATGGGATCACTGAGATGTAGTAGTTCACACCTGAAAAGAGAGACGGGGGAAGGAGAGAGATTTATCTGTATTTTCTGACAGTCTAACTAAAGGCTCCCCTACAGTGTCTGAATGTTGAATGTAAATAATGATACTTACATGACCACCAGCTCTTGGCAGATATGCACATGGGATCACCTTCCTGTCCACATGTTGTAGCACCACTGGGATCAACCAACCGACCTATAGGAACAGAAGAGGTTCCAGTACCGTGCCTCTTTGCCTTTTTAATTGAAAACCTTTGCCCGGGACACCTATTCCCCAGAACCGAGTCAACCGGAGTGATGTGGTGGCGAATCCCCAAAAACACTTGATGCATGAATTTACAGTAACTCCCGAAAAGCTTCCTAATGACGGCTCAACAAACCTGATCGGAGTTTCCAGCCCAGCTGCAGTGGCAGGCCCCATAATGGGCTGTCAGCCTCAGCGCTTCCCATGGAGGCCATGTACTTGTTGGTGGAGCCCAGCAGAATCCTGTACAGACTCATCCTGTGCACGTAGTTCCAGGGGTTAATGGTGACCACCTTTTCCACCTGAGGCAGGTCTGACAGCTGACTGGATGCCTGGTCCCAGAGGATGGGGAGGCCATTTTCAGTGATCACTGCTGCATGGACCCCGAGGGCAACCAGATGGAGCAGTGAGAGAGTCTGGAAACAATTCATGCCGGCCAACTTAGTAAATGTACTCCTGGATGTAAAACAGGTCTCCCCTTTTGTACATTTTCTGCCAGTGGACTTTGGTCGTATGTAATAGTGGACAGTTTATATCGTTTGCCAATGTCAGTCAACATTGAGCTGGACTGAGATAAAGATGATGGTCGTCTCCAGGATGGCCAGAGTCAAAATCTATGCTGCGTATGCCAGCGGTGACATAACAATCTACCCCCAGACTCTGGTCCCCGGGTTTACTGACTGTGTGGCTATTGTACTCTATGTGTGCACCAACCTGAATGAACCTCGTCCCTGGAACGCTTATCTCTGTAGTGTGGTAAATCAAGGGGATATTGATAACATCATTGATTAACCAAAGAACACATGAAACTTTATTTACTCTGTGATCCATTGTATACAAAATTGTCTAAAGACTTTCAAAAAGCCATTGGGAAGCACTGGTCTCAAGAGTGATACAAGGTGTGTGCTATTCAAGTCTCTGTAGTACATAGAGCACTGGCACACCTGGTAGTCAAAACAGACATCTGGCTGTGTTAGGAGCTAATGAGTCCCATGGTTTGGAAGGTGTGAATATTATGTCTGGCAAGGTCAGAAGTAGATTTTACCATCAGAAAAGTGCTCACAGGGACTGGAAAATGTTGATAATGATGTTTAATTGACACCTCAGACAGCTCAGCCAGTGTCGCAAATATGCACTTCAACCTCATTAATATGCAGACAACTTTGATGTCACACAAGAACAATTGACACATGTCTGGTGGACGTTGTTGCAGTGGATATCGGTCAGAGGGAGTTCCAACACCCAGGGTCAGTCTGGCTCATCCAATGGCCACCTAATGAGTATCTGTGTGGAGAAGTGGTTGCTGCACACCCTTGTCCTCGCTCTAATAGCATGATTACTGGAAATCTCTACAAATATAGTCCACTTCTAACTGACTCTTGGTCTTTTTGAGATACTGAATATAGATACATTGCTATTCTGAATAAATATAAATTGCTATTCTGAATTTAGCCACCGGGCTCCACGCCAATCATAACAAACATGGTAAAATGGATGTTAACTGAATTTGCTGTATGATGGACACGGAGATTATTTGGGAGGATAATTCATTTAGGAAAATGCATCTGTCTTAGTCGATATGTACATGCGTTGATCCCCTCTCAAATATCCAAATATTGATAAGGGGAGAAATGCTTGAGGTAACATTATTCTATATTGCAATGCACATTAATTAGAAGACTTCTCGGGGGGATTATGTAGCCGGGATTTCCTGTTTCATATACTCTTCTTCTCCACATTGTTGGTTTCTCACTATGATAATCATTCTGTGATTCATTGCCCATTTCAATGCAATTTGATTTTTTTTACTGGCAATTTCTTTAAAGTGTAATGCTCAACGTGAAAACAATAGATGTTTCTATCCGCAAGACAGATGGAGCAGTGTATAACGGACGTTATGATGTCATATTAACCCTGCAACATCAGCTTGACCTCAGGGGGCGTGACTGGATTTCAATTGTTTGCATCACTACACCACGGCAACCACGTAGCTGAAATAAATATGGAATAGATTCCTCTTTACAATGTTTGTTTTCAGATAAGAGTTTTCTCCTTCCAATATACTACTTATATTAAAATTAAAATGTCCAACTTGCAGAATGTACACTGTAGTGTGAGTGGAAAAACATCGGTTCCCTTCTTTGTCAATTCGCCTGTATTGAGCTGTTTGAGCTGTCTCCACATTAACAAAAGTTCTGTTCCCATTGTTACACATCAGACTGATGTGTACTCTGGGTGCTAGATTTATTGCTATATAGGTAAAATTCGACTGGATACTGTAAC
This sequence comes from Esox niger, assembly GCA_016801105.1. Lineage (NCBI taxonomy): Eukaryota > Metazoa > Chordata > Actinopteri > Esociformes > Esocidae > Esox > Esox niger. Next base: position 3,400 of record JACXGJ010014270.1, on the reverse strand, counting down.
TATCAGACCGCCAACAAATAGAAATGACATGTCATACTAAACCTACTTACCAGAAATCTCCACAGAATCTAGTAGAGCCTGTGTGTTAATCAGACTTTATTGTTACTTCAAGGACTAAGACACCTGGCAGACACTGATATTAATATTATGTGTTAACCTGGAATAGTAACAAAAGGCTAAACATTGTTTGATGCCGAGAAAGAGCACAGCATCACCATGCCCATTTGGTCAACATTCAGTTGGTTTTTTAAAGATTTTCTATGATATCTGAGGCTGATAGATGAAGATCAATTTGTTCTAGTCCATCTGACTCCATTCCATCATCTGTGTTGGAGTTCTGATATCTACAGTGGGGAGAACAAGTATTTGATACACTGCTGATTTTGCAGGTTTTCCTACTTACAAAGGATGTAGAGGTCTATAATTCTTACCATAGGTACATTTCAACTGTGAGAGCTGGAATCTAAAACAAAATCCAGAAAATCACATTGTATGATTTTTAAATAATTAATTTGCATTTTATTGCATGACATAAGTATTTGATCCCCTAACAAGCAGTAAGAATCAAATACTTGTTCCCCCCACTGTAACAGGAAATCAAATAAAATGCAAATATAAAACATAATTGAATTATGATTTAAAAAAAGTATTGATTGAATAATCCCTCTGCTACGACACACCTGAATGACCAATAGTAACAGTCAATGGAAAGAGGTACTTCAAAAGCATCAATCATGGGTATAAGATACAAGAACATTTCCAAGTCATTGATTTGTCCATGGTAAAGTCCATTATAAAGAATATGGCCCTGTGAATCTGTATAGAACAAGGCTTCCTCGAAAACTAAAGTCTCTGGCTGAGCAGAGAGGGAGGCCACCAATAAGCCTAATGTCAACAGATGGGAGACACCATGTGTACCCGAACAACACACTGGGTGCTTCCCAAAAGTGTCCTTTATGGGAGAGTGGTAAAAACAATGCCGCTGTTGAAAGGAACTCATATCAACTCTCGGTTGGTGATTGCCAAACGGCATGTGGGACTCTATGAGACCAAATGGACGAAGATTTGATGGTTTATTAAGACAAAAGTAGAGATATATTAACTCATCACTAAATGCTATGTTTGGCACCAGCCTAACGCAGCACATCATCCTGAGAACACCATTTCTACCCATGAAGCATGCTGGTGGTAGCATCATTCTATGGGGATGCTTCTCTGCGTCAGGGCCTTGAAAGCTAGTAAAAATAGAGGGCAAAATTGGAAAACAAATTATAAATCCTGGAAGGAAAGCTGCTACAGTCCACAAGAAACCCGAGACTTGGGAGAATATTCATCTTCTAGCAGGAAAATGACCCAAAACAAAGTCACACCAGAGTAGCTTAAAAACAAAAAGTTTACCGTCCTGGAGTGGCCCAGTCAAATCCTTTTGCAAATAAGATTATATATAAAGCACAATTCATACACATAAGCAATTCAATGTGCTTCACAATGTAATGGAAAAATATACAAATAAAATAGAATAAAAACAAATACTAGAATAAAAACATCAAACAAGCAATTCATTGTACTTTACATAGAATAATAAAACAACAACTGTTGGATTATGTGGTAGATTCCATGTGGAAGCTATGAAAGCAGTATAATATATTCTGTTTTGTGTTTGCCATTCTTTCTGAACGATTTGTAGATTATATTATTCATTTTGACCGATTATTCACTTTTATTTTGGATCAGTGAAAGCAGCACTTTATTATGGATATTTCCATTTCCTGTTGTAACACAGAAAAATATGGCAAAGTTCAAGGGGGTGAATACTTTTGAGAGCAGCTCTTTACACCTTGATTGTCAAAGAAACAATGCATTATATTTGCTTATGCTCAATTGCGGTATTAATATGATAGGCAAAACTGCATTACTGCAAAGCCATTTTATATTACAACTGATCCCATTCGTGATGGATATCTAGTGTCAAAAACACCGTGCAGACTCCTCAGACGCAGTGAGAAACCTATAGTTGGAGTCTCCACTGACTTAAACATTGATTTAATTGGTTGTGAAAAAATCATAATATTAATCTGTTGGAAAATGTTGTTGTGGTCCACTTTGGGGGCGTTCCTTTAACCGCGTCCCATCTGTTTATATAATGCACAGAAGAAAGTCATCTGTGCTGGTAAAGCTTTAGATTGTAGGAGGGGAGTGTGGTTTGCTGACAATTTCATTAGGGGATATTACACACTATCATTTTACAAGCAGTTATTCAACAACTGAGCTTGACTTAACAATGGTGGCTCGTCTTTTTGTTTCCCCAAGCTAAAAGGATCCTGACGAAAGCTGACCATCCACAGTACTTGTTTATTTGTGCTTCTTTTGGAGAAATACGGGTCGATGTATTGATTGCAGGGAACTTAATGCATGCTGAGGTGAGCATACGGTTTCAGTTAATTGCTGAGAACAGGTCTATTCATTCTAGAGTATATTTCATTCTATTTTCTGACCTTTAAATAAAGAAACACTTTCAAGAATGTGGCTTCATCAACTTATGTGAAATGAATCTGATGTTGGCACTAGTCAAGTAAAGAAATAGCTGCTTATATGTCATAAGGCTTGTCAGATAACTGTTGATTTGTACTAAGATAATGAAATTATGTTTCATTTTGTTATGGATTCATTTTTTTCCTTGAGCCAAATGTCCTGTTTGGAGCCAAATTGCTCTCATTTACTTTTATTCATGAATAAACTGGATTAGCACAGGAAGCATTGTCAATACAGATATTCTAGAATCTAAATCTGAATCATGTTTAAATTACCAACTGAATATGTTTCTGTTATAAAATCTGAAATAAATATATTACAATATATGAAACATGTAATACATATATATATTAAAAGTAAATATTATTAATTCATGCAAACGTCATTGAAGGAGAGACCTCAATTAAAGGAGACTTTCCAAAACAGTCAAAAGGAAGCTTTTTAGTGAGGAACAGAAGGGATAAAATTAAGCGACAACTGCAAATTGAACACTCCTGATCCTCACTCAAAACTTTCCTTTTCAACTTTTTTGGAAAGGAAAGAAAAGGGTGCAATGGTCAAAATAAAATCCAGAGCTGTAATTTGAATTAATGTAATAAAACATTTTAAAACTGTTCATACTGTTCCTTTTGTCAGGCCTTGCATATTGGATGTAATGGACTTCTCCATTGTTTCAAACCTCAGCACGACTGTCACAACACAGGCTCTTTTCTGCTACGAGTCTTTGAGTGGATCGTGTATGAGGTACGCTCGCCCCCTGAGCGTTCAGGTTCCCATGTTCACTGCAATGGGGTTGGCGATAATGGTGACTGTGATGGGAAACCTGCTGGTCATCACCTCCATTGCACACTTCAAGCAGCTCCAAACA
>JACXGJ010014269.1:0-15077 GCA_016801105.1 Esox niger | reverse complement strand
GTGTGTGTGTGTGTGTGTGTGTGTGTGTGTGTGTGTGTGTGTGTGTGTGTGTGTGCGTGTGCGCGTGTGCATGTGTGTGAGAGAGCCAAGGAGAGAGAGAGGTAGAAATGAGGTGGACAATTTTGAATCAATTTGCAATACAAGATAACAATATGTTACAGGTGTCAATGTTTGACACTCATGAAATCCTTCAGACAAAATGTCTCTAAGATTCCAGTTGTACACAGATCTATGTGTCAGGGGGTACAATATAGGACACCGATCTTATTCCTTGTCCAGATGGAAACAAATATTACAGACAGTTTTGCATGTCCATTGTTCAAAAGGCTACGATTTTTCTTTAAATAGAAATGTTTGCCAAAAATGGGATGCAGTAAATAGCGCATAGATTTCTGGTTTAAAAATCAGATGTGAATTATAATAACCGGATAGGAAGAAGTTCAGAAACAGAGATAATTAGATTCACAAAATATCCAAGACCAATGTATAGAATGAGCAGAAAAGTTGAATGTTTTATGTTATTGAAGGGCGTATCTTACTTCACATGTTATACTAATCAAGATAATCAAGGAACAAATATTCTAAATCAAAATAAATGAGTTAGAACTTAAAACTAGTGTACAGAATAGACAATAATATAAGACTGTAATACTTGATGCCACATTGCTCATACAAAACGGTTACAAACCATTAAAACAGTAAACATTTCTGTCAAATCTGTGTTATACAACGTCCAATTAACCAGGATCCTGAATGCTGATTGACTGAATGATAGCCATGGTATGTAAGACCTTATACCATGGGTATGACTTATCTTTTTACTGCGGAAATTGCATTGTTAACTGTCTTATAAGTGCAATAAGCCATCTCAGGAGTTTGTGATATACCATGGCTAAGCTTTGTGTCCAGACACACACCTAAGAACAGCTCTAAGCCATGGTATATTGACCATATGCCACACCCCCCTGTGTCTTATTGCTTAAATATACAATGTCATTCGGCAAAACAGCATTCAGGATTCGAACCAACTGGTTTATAATATTCGTTTTTTTATTAAAATAAAATTGTTGCAGAAGTAACATGTGAAAAAAGTTAAGAGATAAATGGGCTAGATATTATTGCAATTTCTTCTTCAGATGATTCCACCAGAAAAGTTCAATTCTAATGATTTGTCACAGGCACTACTCTTTGATCGGGCGCGCTAACCCAGTGAGTCTCATGAGAGCGTTCCAGTTTGTTAGTCAGTTTGGAATTTGAATAGCACAGAAGAACCGCCTCTGTCTGATTGGCCCTGACCTCCATTTATGGGTGGAGTTTTCATGTCAATCAATAGAGAGCCCGGATTTTCATTGGCGCAGGTCAAGGTGGGCAGACTCCTCCTCAAAATATATATACTCTGGCTAAGCGTGCCTAGCAAATTATTGCTCGCTAGCATACAGAGGGAAGCGGACAGCCGTGTTCAATGTTTTACCACAGAGCTGACTTAAGCCTTCGCCCCCGAACGAAATATCGTGACTTCCACTGAAAGAAAGTCGCTTTTCTGCGTCGGAGAGGAGCGGGAAACGACTATATAACCATCATGATCAACACGATGGAGTGTGCAGTGGATGCACAAAGTCTGATCTCTATTTCCTTACGGAAGATCCACAACTCCAGGACGCAGAGAGGAGGAATCAAGCTGCACAAAAACCTCTTGGTCTCCTATGTACTGAGGAATGCAAGACAGGTCTATATGAACGAGAAGTACGCGGAGATCTACAGGATGCAGCAGTATGAGGAGGTGATGACCGTCTGCAACGAGATCCAGGAGTTAAACCCGCTGGATTTGGCCGAGGACTGCGAGGAGCAGAGCGGGGACTGCTGCGGCAACGTTGGGGTGAGCGAGCCGGCGAGTCTCTGTTGTGCGCTCCTGCCTGTGAGCCATCTAGCAGCTGTGCAGTCAGCGCATATCCAAGCCCCCTCCGCATGCTCCGCGCCTCTCTCCCTCCAAAGCGACGAGGTCTGCAAGGAGACCGAGCCCTCGTTCTACCGGAGCTGCTGTGCGGAGGCTTACCCTGTATCGAACTGTGATTTTTCCCCGGTGAACAACAACCTACACTGCAACAAAACGACAGTGCTCGATCTGGACACGCACGTAGTGACCACAGTGGAGAATGGGTACCTACACCAGGACTGCTGTGCGTCGCTCCAACAGTGCTGCCAGAGCGCACAGTCCCCAGCTAAGAAACGCAAGGTTGACTTTGAATATTATATATCCGATATTGAGGACGTGTCGGATTTTACCCCATGTAAAAGGGCGAAATTCGAGGACTGTTCCTACGCGAATTCGGAACACTTGGACACGTCAAACATTTCCAATCTGATCTCGATCTTCGGCTCGGGGTTTTCGGGGCTGGTGAGCAGGCAGTCGGACTTTGAGCAAGCCTTGAACGGACAGTTCTGTAGCAAACAAGCCCTAGCGAGTCTAGGAGCGTGGACTAGAGCTATCGTAGCTTTTTGACTCCATGGTAAACTAGAATTAAACACTTTATGAAATTGTACAAAGTCTAAATCAAATTGACTTTATTTTTGCAAGAAAGGCTATTTAAACATTGAACAGTTTTTGTTTGTTGACTTTCGTTTTGATGGGGAAGAGGAAGGTCGTGCCACATGTTATATATGCAGGCTTTCCTTTTAATTCGAATATGTCCACATAACACATTTTACATGGTAGGCTAGTTGTGAATTTTATAACGAAGTTGATTTCGTTGCCTTAAATCCAACGCATACTACTGCTAGCTATTGTTGCAAACATTGAACGTGGTTGAATGTCTCGCTCGCGGATTCTGTTTTTGATTTGATCTCTCCTACAGAACAGTTTTGAACACAATGTCTCGTTTTAAGACACTACACAAGTATTATAACTGAACAGCAATCATATCATGTAGCCTCAGCTCCAGCCTAACTAGAAGTGTGCCATTGGATGGCTTTGCAACATGCTTTTGTTGTGCGTAGTGGTTTAATACAGTAAACAACTAACGAAAAGCGACAATATAACAAATATAGTTACACAAAGAATGTTTTGTTGTAGGCTACTTTGGTTACTTTTAGTTTTCTGGGTTGGTATGTTAAACCTGGATGTCAAATTAATATTCTAAGGACACCACTAATAGGCTATGTTACATGGGAACTACATGGCACATTCTGACCACATATACGTTGACAGGTGAAGACGCAATGGCTGAGACTTAAATTTCCCTCTCAAACTAGTGGGTGCATTAACTCTGAATCAGCTTGCTGCGTCTCTATTGATGTGCTTAGTTGTACCCAACTTTCCACCTCACCTCTGATCAGAACCATGAATTACTCCAACTCCCAGAATACATGTGTAATCCAATCAATCCAGGTATTTTTTGACAGTTTGATCTGTTGAGCGTCCCCCCTCACCCTGAACCTATAACAAAAAGTTATTGATCAAGCCTTCACAGTAATTCATGATGCCAACACGGCTTGGTTTTGTGAGTTTTGTTTTATTTTCTAAAATCTTAAGACCTTTTGTTCTAAAAAGGCAAGCTCATGATTTAGCCATACATCCACACATTATAAGCACTATGTGTACTGAAATAAAGATGTCTTTCCAGACATCCTTTCCATATTTTGTTGGTATTATTGTATTTTTGTGCATATTACATTGTATATCACCGGGTAAAACTGTTTTAGAAAATATTTGTTAAAAATTTATAATCTTAATAAAAAAAATGAAAACAAATCTGCACTCCTTGATTCATTTTTGAGAATAACACATGCTGGCCAAACATTGCATGTTGAAGTCACAGTTGGTCTCAATGATTTTCTTCCCAGAAACTCTAGTCAAGTCATGACAACATGAAGTTTGTGAGGGATTTCATCTTATTAAGAAAGTTACTGCTGTAAGGGAGAGATAAATAGGATCATTTGTTCGTTTTTGAAAATGGGATTGGGGCCTTCATTTGTGGATTTCTTGTGTACACCATATAGTTAATATTCACACACCACTGAGGGTATCTTAGTCATTTTTCAGCACTTCCATTAGATTAGGAAGTACTAGTTATCAACAGAAAACATATTTATGCAATGTATTCCTTTAATGTATTTGGGCTAGTTTAATTTCAAGACGTTTACAACTTTAACATGTGTGATAAATGGGGCATCACTGTTTTAGTGTGAAACCAATGTAGAGTTTATTGTTGAGTGCAACATCGTATCAACAAATATATTTTGTATGTTATGCACGTTGTGTTAAAAAAAATGTCTACTTGAGAAAATTCCCTGGCTAATTTCAATTCCAAAATCACGTAGAACCATTGTGCTTGGTTAGTAAGTGCACGCTCTGGCTGACTGGGACGTTGCTGCATGTGCGTTCTGAGCTGTGCGCGCGCGCCTTTTTTGGCCAGGCATTTTCCCCCAAACTTGCAGTCGTGTTATCTCCGCTATATGCCACTTGGTGGTGTTCTTCAAAATCAATGAATGAAGGTATTAGAAAGCCTATGTAGCGGCACCTCGGGCTGACCTCGGCTTCGCGCCCCCCCGCCACCCCTCCCCCTCCAGAAGCCCATGTCCCCATCCCTCCTCATGTACTCCACTTCACACCCCTCCTCCTCGCTCCCTGTCTCCCTCGTTTTTATTCCAACCCGAAACCTCTCGACTCCTCTCAATTTGAGATACCGCAGTACGTCCAACAACACATCAACGCAGCTATACATTTAGCCTAGCCTACTTTTTCAAGTCTCCGTTGCCGGCACTGTTTTCCATTTGCCTTCGTGCATATTAATTTGGTATAGGTAGGTGGAAAATAGAAAATATCACTATGCGCGACGTTTTTCTCTTTTTTAGTATTATTTAGCATGATGTAATTATATTTACGACTGACAATGGAAGATACAAATGGCGTTTTCATATAGGTTAGGATTAATGTTGCTATTTTAGCAAAACGAGTATTGGAAATTTGATTGTAGCTTTTTATTCACTAATTCGAATTCGATTATTATTTGCGGCATTTGGTCGTGGTAGAGGGGTTCCATCTCCAAAAAGCGATCCGGAGAATAATTTTATATGAACCTTTAAAATGAGAGCATTTTCCTTCTCCCACTGTGACAAATGTTGTGGATCAAGGTTCGTTTAGTGGTGTAGAGAGAGCTCCTCCGCGTGGATTCCAAAGGAATAACACCAGTCAAAGAAATTGCCTAATTCCAAAGACTGGTGCAATCAACAAAGATGGTTTCACGTTACAATTCTGAAATAAATATCAGAAATCTGTATAGCGGCACTTAGAATAGTTATAAACAGATTGAAAAGGTGGGCAAGGTGTAAAGTGCGAATGACTTGGCCATCGCTCAAATTGAGCATTTGCTTTTCACTCAAGCATTTGCCCACGATCAGTCGGTCTCCGTTTGGAAAAGCTTATAGCCTATCATTAACAAGAATAGACTGCATAGCATGTCTTTGAACCCACTGAATTGACAGAAGGCAGCTAAAAACCCCTCCACCCTTCTTATCTGCGTCGCCGGTGTTGATGATCACAGCAGTCGCTCCATGCATTTGAATAGGTAGAGGCTGGGGTGAATATAGGGTGATGTCAACCGCTCTGCTCAGTTCCCTCTCACCGCTTTAATTAGTCAGCAGCAAGCAGCATACATTTCAGGGGCCACTTTTCTGAGCGCGCCCAAACCGACAGTGACGAGGCAGAAACTGAGAACTGATTTTGCGTTGAGAAAATTGATCAACTGCAGGGAGGGACAGCGACCAGAAACCTTATGTATTATGAATGCCTGGAACTACCCATAGGCCTACATATCCTTTTAGTATCCTCGCCTCAGTACAAAAACATATTAATTTTAGTGTCCGCCAATTTCAAAATATATGCATAAAAAACTGTAGATCTACTCCAGATCATCATGTTCCATTTTTATATTTAAAATACCCTATTATATCATTGGGATAAAACCTCTTATTGGAAACACTAGACATCTCACAATTAAGTTGCTATGCTAAACTAACTCTGCTGATTAACCCTAATGGAGAGGGTTGAGAACCCTTGTCCTTCAGTATCTAGTAAGCCTCCATTTCTAACATAATTTTAGTGTTGTTACTGGTAGTCTAGTCCCATTACAGCAAAGTATGTTTAATAACTGTGAACTATAACCTTCCCATAATACAGAGCCAAACCAAGAAACAGATACGGTGAATCAGTCACCAAGATGGCTGGAACCTTGTTTCAAAAGACAAGGCCTATTTCATGAAAATCACAAAGCCAGCATGATTGGTATAGGGGTTGTTATTTGTTAATTTGGTAAATATAGTGGCTTTAAGACAAGTTTTTGGATCCCTTCACTTTCTTCATAATATTTTGTGTTATAGACTGAATTGTATTTTTGCCATATATATACACAAATTAATTTTTGCTACCCTATTGAAAATTCGCATATAATATCTCATGTACATGCAGTATTCTGACCCTTTTGTTCAGTACTTTGTAGAATCCCCTTCTCGCAGTGATTACAGTTTTGAGTCTTGGATATGCCACTACCAGCTTTGCTCACCTGGATTTGGTCATTTCCCGTAATTCTTGCATGCAGATCCTCTAAAGCTCTGTCAGTGAACTGTGATCTACAGGTCTCCTAACAGATGTTCACTGGTGTTCAAGTCAGGGCTGTGGCTGGGCCACACAAAGACATTCACAAGTTTATCACAAAACCACTCTAGCATTGTCTAGGCGGTGTGCTTCGGGTTGTGGTAGTGAAAGATGAATCCTGGCCACAGGCTGTCGTATGTGCTCTGGATCAGGTTTTCTTCAAGGACCTCTCTTTATATTGCTCTGTTCATCTTTCCCTTAGTCCTGATCAATCTCCCAGTCCATGCCACTGAGAAGCATCCCCATAGTATGATGCTCCTACCACTGTGCAGTAATCATCTCCTATCTCATCTTCATCCGCTTATCTTTTGTCTGGTCACAAGGCCATCAGGTCCCGCAGGTGACCCAAACTTCCCTTACCCGAGCTACATTGGCCAACTCTGACTGGGCAATCCCAATGCATTCCCAGGCCAGTGTCGAGATATAATCTCTCTGAGAAAACTCATTTCAACTGCTTGTACCCATGATCTAGGTCTTTTGGTCATGACCCAGCCTTCATGAGCATAGGTGAGGATAGGAACGAAAATTGACCGGCATATTGAGAGCTTTGCCTTCCGGCCCAGTGAGTGCTGGGTGTCACAGACCGATGATGCCGTCAGGACGACATCATCTGCAAAAAGCAGCGATGAGATCCCCAGCCCACAAAACTGTAACCCCTCCCCACCCTGACTATGCCTCGATATACTGTCCATAAACATTACAAACAGGATTGGTGACAAAGCGCAGCACTGACGAAGGCCAACCCCCACCTGGAACGAGCATTACTTACTACTGAGAACCCGAGAACCCATGCAGTAGTGTAGGGATGCATTAGCCAGGTTATGAGCAGTACGCTGTTTTTTTTAGCATTTAGCATTCAAGTGTAATTGTTTGTTTTTGGTTTCATCAGATAACAGAATATTTTCCTTATGCTCTCATTTAGCAGCATTTAAATGCCTTTTACTCAGGAGTGGCTTCCATCCAGGCACTGTACCTAAAAGGCATAACTGGTTGAGTGCTGCGGAGATGGTTATTGTTTGGACAGGTTCTCCTCTCTGCAAAGGAACTGTTAAGCTCTGTTAGTGGTCATTGCTTTCTTTGTCAGAGTGTCAGTGAGCTCCTGGACAGTCTGTGGCGCTACTTGGTGGCGTCAAATGCACCAGTACATAACATCCCAGAGGTTCTCAATAGGATTCAAGTCTGGGGAATGTGAGGGCTAGGCAAGGGCACAAATGCACATGGAGGTCTCTATGACTCTCCAAGTATATGCTGCCCCAGACCATCCCTGATCCACTGCCAAACCCATCATGCTGGATGATGTTGCAGGCTGCATAACGTTCACCACTGCATCTCCAGACACTTTCACGGCGTTCACATGTGGTCAGTGTGAACTTGCTCTCATCTGTGAAGAGAATGTGGTGCCTAAGTCGAACCTGCCAATTCTGGTGTTCTCTAGCAAATCAGTGCTGGGCTGTAAGCAAAGGTCCCATTAGAGGACGTCGGGCCCTCATGGAGTCTGACCAAACTGTCAGAAACAGAAACATGCACACCAGTAGCTCGCTGGAGGTCATTTTGTAGGGCTCTTGCATCGAACCTCCTGATCTTCGCGCAAAGAAGCAGATACCGTTCCTGCTCCTGGGTTCATGCCCTGCTATGGCCTTGTCCAGCTCTCCTATCTCTTCCATACACTTGAGACTGTACTGGGAGACACAGAAAACGCTCTTGTATTGGCATGTATGGATGTACCATGCTGGAGGAACTGGACTACCTGTGCAACCTGAATGGGCTGCAGGTACTGCCTCATGCTACCAGCAGTGACAATGACACAAGCAAAATGCCAAACTAGAGAAGAATCAGTCAGGAAAGATAAGGAGAGCGCAATTGTCTGTGGCCACCACCTACAAAACCATTCCCTTTTTGGGGGTTGTCTTGCGGCTTCCTTTCCAGTACACCTGTTGTCACTTTCATTTTCACCAAAACAGGTGACACAGATTCACAATAGCTTATTCTTCCTAACTGGACAGACTGATATGACATAATCACTATAATGATTACATGTTCTCTTACTTTTTTAGCAATGTATATGTATTTTGATTGAACACTTATTTGTCAACAAGATTCAATGTGTTACTTCATAGTTTTGATGTCTTCAATATTATTCAACAATGCGGAAAACAGGAAAATACCTTAGAATGAGTAGGTGTTTCCAAATATTTGACCGGTACTGTATAAACTGTCTGGCTGCATGAGATCATTAAATTAGGTTTGACATGGTTAGCTAGTAACAATATATTTGCATTTAGACATTTAGCAGACATACATGAGCAATTAGGTTAAAGGGTATTGCTTAAGGTCACAGTGAAACATTTTCACCTTGTAGACTAGGGATACAACCCAGCAACCTTCCAGTTACAGGCACAAAGCTCTAACCAGTCAACAATCTTCAGCACCATGGCAGTCAGCCAACGGCTGATGCTAACAGTAGTTAAATAATTGTAAATTAACAGTTTTTAATGGAGAAATCTCCCATTGGCACCAGGGAACGTATGTGCAACTATTAAAGGATTCACTAAGAATACAGTATATACCAATTCATTTATTTGTAACCATTTCAGTTAATACCAACATGTTCTTCAGGAACCATCTTGACATTATCTAAACCATCAAAAATTGTTCACAAAATAACGACAGAACACTGAAATCATTAAACAAATTATTATAATATGACAGAGCTTGTATGACCATACAGGCAATAATAAGGTTGACACATTATGCAATAAAACAAAACCAAAATCTGCCAAAATAATAGAAATAACATGACTGCTGGAGAAATGTTAATGTCTCAAATCCGCCAATTCATCAATGAAACACACAATTCACATATCATAACCCCTCATAATTACTTAAAAATAACCACCCTGTATAAAGTGCCCAGTATGGGGTCAGCGCAATACACATCTGGCCACTCACAGTAAAGCCAAATTCTAGTCTTTGCCATGTTTACCTAACAAATCAAAACTATTCCTCAACACAGGAGCTGCGTTCATTAAGGCGCACAATGGAAAAACATTACACAAATTAACGTTTGTCAGTTCTCATCAGTCCATCCCTCCTCTCAGTCCATTTTCTTCCATTTTGCGCAAAATGAACACAACCTGGCTCAGAGACTGTACATTTCTTGAGGTGTGCACTCTCAATATTGCATTAAGAATGACCTACAGCTTTCCGTAATTGCAACACAACCGCATGCACGCACCTGCACGCATGCCGTTCCTGAATGCCGCAAGCATCAGGGGGACGGCAAAAGAACAAAACAAAACCGAGACAGTGATGATCGTTGCAGCGCATTGGCAATTTTGGGAGGGGTGTTTCTTGTCTAAAGCAACAACTTAGGGGTCGGTGTGTGTGTGCGCTAATATTGGGGATGAATCTGGCATGAGGATTGGATGTCAACCCTCATGGATTGTTGGAAGTTTGGTCTCTACTTCACACACAGGGTATCCGTCCATGGGTTTAGGGCTTCACAGCCTGGATGGAGAGGAGGCTGCCAAATTTGAAGTGCTGAATGACAGGAAACTTCTCCAAGCACTATATTGAGATGAGAAGAAAAGGGAATGGAAGGAATTTACAGCATTTTATAAATAGTGAAAAAGGTCAAAAAGACAGAAATACAGGGGTAATCAAAAAGATTAGGAAAAAGTATATATGTTTGTCCAATGAGAATAACATCAATACTTCATAAGAATAAAGGAAGAACAGACGTTGAATAACTTGATGTTGACGCCAGCGACCTGACAAGAACAAGTTGGTGCAATGTCGTATATAACACGGTTTTAACACAAGTAAAAGTTAGTTCTGGCTCTTAGCATAAAGTAAAATCTCTTGCCATGGGAGTGTTCCCACGATAAGGCTGGTAGGTAATCTAGCATATACTGTCAAATGCATAGTACTGAGAACTTCAGATTGACTGTTACAACCCAATTTCAAACAAGTTGCGACACTGCATAAATTACAAATAACAGAATGCAGTGATGTGCAAACAATTTATCCCAATGTTTAAGTGAAAATAGTACAAAGACAACATATCAAATATTGAAACAGAAATATTAGCAACATGTTTAAAAAAAGTTGGGACAGGGGCATGTTTACCACTGTTGTATCACCTCTTTTGACAAAACTAAGTGTTTGGGATCTGAGGAAACCAATTGCTGTAGTTTTGAAATTGGAATGTATTCCCATTCTTGCTTGAAATAGGATTTCAGCAGCTCAACAGGTTCAGGTCTCCTTTATCGTATTTTTCATTTCATAATGCACCAAATGTTTGCAATGGGTGACAGGTTTAGGAGCCAGACCTTTACTAGGGAGCCATGCTGTTGCAATATTTTCAGAATGTGGTTTGGCTTTTCTTGCTGAAATAAGCAAGGCCTTCCCTGAAAACAACATTGTTTGGATGGCAGCATGTGTTGCTCCAAAACCTGTATATATTGTTCAGCATTAATGATGCCTTCACAAATGTTCAAGTCACCCATGCCATGTGCACTAATGCACCCCCATACCATCACCGATGCTGGCTTTAAAATTGTGTCCTGATTACAAGCCAGATGGTCCCTTCCCTCTTTAGTCCGGAGGACATGGCATCCATGATTCCCAAAAGACCACAGGACAGTTTTCCACTTCACATCAGTCCATCTGAAATGAGTTCATGCCCAGTGAACGTCGGCGGCGATTCTGGATCTGGTTAACATAAGGTTTCTTTGAATTATAAAGTTTTAACTTGCATTTGTGGATGCAGTGACATACTGTGTTCACAGACAGTGGTTCAGAAGTGTTTATGGGTGAAGATCACGGCCATCCAATATTGGTTTTTGGCCTTGTCACTTACATACAGAGATTTATCTGGATTCTCTGAATCTTTTAATGAAATTATGTACCAAAGATGATGAAATCACCAAACTCAATTTTATATTTAGAAACATTATTATTACACTATTTGCCCGCACAGTCTTTCACAGAGTGGTGAACCCCTCCCCATCTTCCCTTCTGACAGACCCATACTCTCTGGAATGGTGTTTTAATACCCAATCATGCTACTGACCTGTTGCCAATTGACCTAATTAGTTGTTTGATATTCACCAGGTTAGCTTTTACAGCATTACACAACTTTGCCAGTTTTTTGTTGCCTCTGTCAAAACTTTCTTTAAACGTGTTGCTGACATGATTCAAAGTGGGCATATATTTTTCAAGAAACAAAATGTCTCAGTTTCAACATTTGATATTTGTGTTGTATGTACCATTATGTATTGAATATAAAGGTTCAAATGATTTGCATTCTGATCACTGCATTCTGTTTATAATTACATTTTACACAGCGTACCAACTTTTTGGAAACGGTCATATATCAAACTCCCATCCTTCAGAAAAAAACATGATATGGTACATTTCTGGGCTCCAGGATAACAAAAAAGTTAGTCACGTTAGCAGTCACTAATTTTGATTTAGCAATTGGAGCTAGCATTAAAACTTATCTTTTTCTCATGTATGACAGTGTAACTACTTTATGAGCAATCCCGGAAATATTTGGGGAGTGATCAGACAAATAAGGGGATTCAGCTGTTCTGCTAACTGCACATTAGTGTCAGGTATATTCAATGAGCTGACGCCTTTCTTTTTCTATCTAGAGACAGCCCTGACACACACATCTGACAGCTAAACTGTGATGTGGACAAATTGGTTTACATTTTGTTATACATTTTTTTGGTGCTTTTGATAGACAGGTTAAGGACACATAATCGCGAATGATGTAGCCCATTGGTTGATAACACTGGCATCGTCCAGCAGTTGTTTCTCTCCCGCTTCTTACTGTCGGATGTCAATGCATCTCTTGCATCTGTACTGGGACAGGTTCATTTTTTCACAGGCCTTTTCTTAATTTTCTTGGTTCCATTCAGAACATTTAAACAATCATATTACAGTTTGACTGATTTTTTTTTAATAACACAAATATCTGTAACACAAGTCTTCTGCAACCGACTTTCTAACATCCCTCACAAAACAAAAAAAGACAACCCTTGTGTAAGTCTAAACATTTGAACAGAATGTCTTGTCTGGGAGTCGCACGTTTGGTTGGCGAGCCAGAAGTGGAAAGATTGTGAAAGGACTGAGGTGGAAAGCAAAGCAGCAGGATAGAGGCAGCGCTAGAGAAACAGAGAAGAGAAGGAGAGAGACTGAGAGCACAGAGACGATTCCCTATGTGAGGCCGGGGGAGGGAGAGTGGAATGCGAGCCCGTTGATTGCTGCTCCAGGCTGGGACAGAGAGGGAGGGAGGGAGGAGAGAGCAGAGGGAGGGGGGAGGTTAGCAGACAGCTTGGCCCCTCAGCTCTGGGAAGACTTGCAGGCCCATTCTCGAAAACACAGGATGTGGGCTCAGGCAGAAGGGGGTGGGGCCGGCACTGCTCACACACACACACACACACACACACACACAGTTCCGCTCTCTCAGTTCCTCTCAGAGTTAACCCTTGCTTGCCTCCTTCAAATTTCTCAATAGAATCATTAGTCGACTCTCACTCACATAATGGCGCTACTAGATGAACTACACACAAGACAGATTTTTAGGGTGCAGTAACAAACAGACCGTATCTTAATTTTCACTGGAGAGGACTACACCTTTTTATATGACCTTGTGTCAGATCAACTGAATAAACTACACTAACCATCTACGTTTAAAAAAGGGTTTCATTAGCCCTTAAAGAAATCTCCTCACATTGCCCTGACTTAAAGGGCTATTTTACTATTCAACAACTGACATAATATTTTAATAGAATGTTGTATTTATATATAACACTTGCTCTGTCCAAATATTACCTGTTGCTTTAGAGCAACAGGCCTAGACAGGTTATTGGCTAGCTTGCTCGCTTAGTTTGTTATATATTTAGTGATTTTCTTTTAGTGATATGAAGTAACTATAGTCACATGAATTTAACTACCCTGTGAAGATCGGAAATGAACTGCTTTTAGGAACAAAACATAAATAATTATTTTGCTATTTGATACAAACTAAAAGCTTTTTTGGACTGTCAAATTGTGTTATTGGCCAAAGATCAAAACAAAACAGCCTTCCATAATACTACAGTCATTTATGGACAACCACGTTTAACAGTCATGGACAGTAGCATGCTAGCTAACAATGAAGCTGTGGCTGTCAGGTAAACATAATATTAAAACGAAAGGTATTTCTCTTTGCGATGACCTATGCAGCACACAACATTGAATATGTTGCACCCAAATCTAGCTAGCTAATCAAGTAACTAGCTGTTGTTGCGTTAGCAGACATGATTTTTCACACATTGTGTGAGCAACTGCAATGAAACGGGCAAGCAAACTGATAATGAATAATCTTGGATGGATACGAAGTATTGAGTGAGCATCATAAAATATTAGTTTGACTTGTCAATCACAGGAAACATCCTTTGACCTCTAACATCACCAATCATATATCTTAAATTCACGTTGCGTAACGTCGCCTTTAAACGTCAGTGACTGCAGGGATTATCTTTGGAGTGGTGTCTCACACCTCCTCGGATGTTGACGGCCGACAATACGTTCACACGCATGATACTGTTATAGTATCCAGAGAAGGGCTATGATTCATGATACTGTTATAGTACCCAGAGTAGTGCTATGATACATGATACTGTTATAGTATCCAGAGTAGGGATATGATACATGATACTGTTATACTATCCAGAGTATGCATATGATACATGATACTGTGTTAGTGTCCAGAGTAGGGCTATGATTCATGATACTGTTATAGTACCCAGAGTAGTGCTATGATACATGATACTGTTATAGTATCCAGAGTAGGGATATGATACATGATACTGTTATACTATCCAGAGTATGCATATGATACATGATACTGTTATAGTATCCAGAGTATGCATATGATACATGATACTGTGTTAGTATACAGAGTAGGGATATGATTCATGATACTGTTCTAGTATCCAGAGTAGGGCTATGATACATGATACTGTTCTAGTATCCAGAGTAGGCATATGATACATGATACTGTTATAGTATCCAGAGTAGGCATATGATACATGATACTGTTATAGTATCCAGAGTAGGGCTATGATACGTGATACTGTGTTAGAATCCAGAGTAGGGCTATGATACATGATACTGTTATAGTATCCAGAGTAGGGCTATGATACATGATACTGTTATAGTATCCAGAGTAGGGCTATGATACATAATACTTTTATAGTATCCAGAGTAGGCATATGATACATGATACTGTTATAGTATCCAGAGTAGGGCTATGATACGTGATACTGTGTTAGAATCCAGAGTAGGGCTATGATACATGATACTGTTATAGTATCCAGAGTAGGGCTATGATACATGATACTGTTATAGTATCCAGAGTAGGGCTATGATACAT
>JACXGJ010014267.1:0-15079 GCA_016801105.1 Esox niger | reverse complement strand
CCTGTCTACAGTGCCACACTCCCTCCACCTAACCTGACCTGTCTACAGTGCCACACTCCCTCCACCTAACCTGACCTGTCTACAGTGCCACACTCCCTCTACCTAACCTGACCTGTCTACAGTGCCACACTCCCTCTACCTGACCTGACCTGTCTGGTGATACTGAATGTGTTTGGAAAGGGATCTTGTGTTCTTATCTTTTCTTACCTTGGCTAAGCCTCCCTTTCCCCCAGCCTGGTAGACCAGGGTTTATTGCATTTCCTTGTGCTCAAACAGGGACAGACGCCCTCTTTATCAGAATAATCTGTGCTCTCTGTCTGCCTGTGATCATTTCTCTATGGTCAGTGTATACTGTCCATACTGTCCATATCCTGAAATAGAGCTGGGCGATACCAACAAAAATCAGTATCGCGATAAGTGGGTCCAATAACCTTGATAACAAGGTATATCGTTATTGAGGTACTTAATGTTAATTGCACTAACTAGTTTCTAGTTACAGTTAGCAGAATGTCTAAAGTGCATTAGAATATGCGCAGGTGTACTCAGCCTTTTTTAACCCATCGTTAATGCGATATGTAGTATCATGGTACCTGGGTCCATTTTCTGCAATACTGATTTTGGTTGGTATTGTCCGGCTCTATACTGAACACTCTTTGGGCAGACCAAATGTTGTGTTTAACCTTTGACATGCTGATGGATTCTAGCTACATACATTTAACCAATCCAGAAAGTGTAGGCGTGGTAGTGTTGACATGCATGGACCAATAGTTCTTCTCCTGTTAGCACCTGGCCACCAGCCCTTTAAAAAGTAGCTATGGCTGTTGATGTGATGTTGGCTTTAAGTGGCTTCCAGGACCTAATTACTGCTGTCTCTTGGATACCCAGACTCCGAGAAGTAACATGGAGAGAGATGTGTTGCCACTGTACCACAGGGCATGTTTGGATAGTCGGGAACACAGTGTGATGTATCTTTGCCTTTGTCTCCATTGTGCACACACACACACACACACACACACACAGGTTAGATCAGAAAGCATTGGTCACAGAATGCTTGTGAGCTGGTTTTTACTCATGCATAAAGGGGAAGATTATAGCTGGCAGAGTGCAGGAGAGATAGATGAGAAAAGGAGGAGAGGAGTATGAGAGAAGAAGGAGATGGTTGCAAAGAGAGAAAAACAAAGGTAAAGAAATGTGAAGAAAATAGTTTTGGGAAGAGGAGATTGTAAAACGGGGGGGGGGGGGGGGGGGGGGGGGGGGGGGGGGGGGGGAGTGGTCAGTCGTATGTTTGCCATTTTAACGGTTAACAGACATCTGCACTTGTCTGGAACAGTCCTGTCCGTTTCTGTGGCCTCCTGGAACAGAACAAGATAATTGGTTTCCCTGAACATCATTACTCGCTTTAAACCCCCCTCCCCAACACTACATCCCTGCCCTGATTACTGCCACAATCATGTAGCTAGTGAAGGAGAGAGAGATGGGGGGACATGGGTCTAGCCTGGGTCTAGAGGATGGAGAATGAGAGGGAGAGATGTGTATAGACAGAGTGAGGGAGAAGGAAACAATGTTGATCTCTGCTCGGATTATTTTACATCCACACATTCGCCATAACATCCGTATAGTCAGTCCATCGTTTCAGTTCTAGAATTGAAAAAGGACCACATACTGGACCATGTTGTATATCATGTTAGATGGTACCAATGCTGCTGTTTCTATGCCGTTTCTAAGGCTTGCGTCAGCATCCTCTCTCCATTGGGAGCTCCCCCACTACTCTCCACCGTAGCAGGAAATGATGCTGAAGGCATCCTGGTCACATGACCTTCTGCCTCCTCTGGGTGAATGAATACCCGGTGTTAAGTATTGTAGTCTTCCAACCAATGCTTAACACCTCCTCACTTTCTCCCACTACCAGCATACAGCTTCTCTGCCTCATTGGTCAATTCACAGGTTCTGATTCCCTTTATTGAATGTACATTCTTAAAGTATCGTCTTAAATCCCCTTCTGTCATTCTTTAATACTGATAATAACCACACACAAACACTAAGCGATGTCTGGACTACCTATCTTCTCACCAGGCAGTGAAGAGTGTTCGCTATGTCCTGGCTATTATTAACTAGCCCGGGATAAATATAGAAATTCTGGAACAACAGCCTGACAGAGACGCTTACATCACACACACACACACACACACACACACACACACACGCACACACAAAACACACACACACACACACACACACACACACCATGGCGAGGTGATGATATGAAAAGGAGGAATGTTTTGTAGACAGGTCTTGGCCTTAATGAATCACCATGGAGAAACTGGGATAAAGTCTTCAGTAATAGATCACGTTGGTAAACACTACATTTAATTGTTTAGTCTATCATGTCTAATATAGTACAATACCATCTTCTCTTGGCAGAACCACCATAATCTGTCAAGAACCCTGTTCTTCCACAAAGACAACATTTCAAACCCTTCATTCATCTTTTAAATCAGATACTGCCAATTAGCAACCTGTTGACATAAATGTATGTGAACTAAACTGGCTAGCTGGATAGGAAAAGCTGGTACATTTTGGCTCTCATAGAAGATTGAGTCACAATACGCGAGGGTGTGTTTTTTTCCAGTACCAGTACTGTCGCATTTGTGTGTTCAGGGTAAACAGCCAAACACACACACTTTAGCAGAAACACACATGCGCACAGGGCACACTGTTTGTAGCTTATGAGTGTAGGACTGGTTTAACCACTGCATGTAGGGGTGGGGCTTGTTGCGCAACAGTTTGAGAGCACAAACACACCAGACGGTGGATTTTTGGTCTTGGGGAGTCTGTTGACACCATGTGATGAGTGACTGGTGATCTATATCACCATGCCTTCCATCGAAGACCCACCTTTACGTCTGTCTTCAACTTAGGAGTGTACAACGGAAATCTGTTGTCTTATTTGTAAGACAAAACAGCAGAGAAACCAGCTGTGAAGCTGCCAGTCAAAATCTCAAGCAATCCATAACACCAAGTAGTGTTCAGTCAGTCAGGGGCCAAGCTATCCATAACACCAAGTAGTGTTCAGTCAGTCAGGGGCCAAGCTATCCATAACACCAAGTAGTGTTCAGTCAGTCAGGGGCCAAGTTATCCATAACACCAAGTAGTGTTCAGTCAGTCAGGGGCCAAGCTATCCATAACACCAAGTAGTGTTCAGTCAGTCAGGGGCCAAGTTATCCATAACACCAAGTAGTGTTCAGTCAGTCAGGGGCCAAGCAATGCATAACACCAAGTAGTTATCAATCAGTCAGGCTGTCAAGCTACTGTATAAAAGTAAGTTGTGTTCAGTCAGTCAGGTGCCATGTTGTACATAACAGTCAGTAGTGTTCAGTCAGTCAGGTGCCAGGCTGTACTTAGCAGTCAGTAGTGTTCAGTCATTCAGGTGCCAGGCTGTGTATTAGTCAGTAGTGTTCAGTCAGGTGCCAGGCTGTGTATTATAGTAAATAGTGTTCAGTCAGTCAGGTGCCAGGCTGTACATAGCAGTCAGTAGTGTTCAGTCAGTCAGGTGCCAGGCTGTGTATTACAGTCAGTAGTGTTCAGTCAGTAAGGCTGTACAGTATAACAGCTTTTATTGTTCTATATCCTGGCACAAGAACAGTGTTCTTCTATGGCCGTTCTTTCTATTCGCTATTATGACTGCGTCTGTGTGTGTGTGTGTGTCCCAAGCCTCCCCAGTCCCAGTCCTTCCGGCTGGTGCAGAGCTGCTCTATTCGCTGGCAGACTGTTAATGTGCTGACAGAAGGGCGGAGGGCTGGAAAGGTTGTTAACACACACAAAGGCCTCGGAGACAACTTGGCCAACTAGACTGGCCAATATTAATGTACGCAATGTTGGCACCCACAGCTACACCCTAGTTACAATGTCAATTAGGATGGTGTTGTGGTGAAGTGTCTAGTGCCTACATGGGAGGTAGTGCCCAGACAATGTGCATTATCTCCTCACAGTCAAACAGTAACTCTTTGAACTGAAGTAGTCCCCGTTGAGCGTCCCCGGTTTTTGTAGAGAAATGTATACTGTGTTCTTCCCACCTGAGGGACAAACCCTTCAGGTGGAGAACGGCGTGATGACCAATTAACTTAAGTCAACATTTGCAATGATTAAGTAAATCAGTGCCTTATCTTCCACTGATTAGGGTTGACGTTCTCACACTAGTTCCTCCCTGCTGTGTGAGACACTCCCAGCTTCCCTGCAGCTTGTTGGACTGCGGCCAGCGAATACTCCGCTAACAGACAGTAGTCCTCACATGCCTGCCATATACTCAAGGCTATCGAGGCTTGATCTCATGACTCTTCCCATGATTATTAGTTTGCTGTCAAACACCTGGTGTCAAATGCCTGTGTTTACTACCTATGGGGTGGGGGGCTTGCAGGGGTTCAGAATGGTTTTGTAGATGCCGCCATAGGTGGGAGATGCAGCGAGGTGGCATCTCGTTAGCGGCTGAATGGTCTGTGGTTCTAATACCCTTAGCGCCAAGGTGAAACCTATGTCGTTCTGCCCCTTGAGCAACACAGCTAAACCTAATTACCCCTCCTCCCCGTGATATTCCCCCAGGTTGTTGCTGTCACTAGAAATGTTGTTTGCTATTCAAATTGCCCTGTTAAGTAACAGCACAAAAAGTACAGTAGTCAGTGGTGTGGTTCTTTGTCATTGCTTAATCTATTGGTATGTTTGTCTTTGTGTGTCATTGCCTTATCTGTTGTGTGTCAATGATGACTGGGGTCATAAAGGATCAGCTGGACACGTATTCAAGTTCTGCATCTAACTGATACTGTGTGAACTATGCTCACAAGCTCACGTGTTTTCGACAAAGTATGCAGAAACCGTTGGTTTAACGGCTGTACTGTCTTTCAAATATTTTAGGGCCCCTCAGAGGTTTTGCCATGTAAATGTGGCCTGTTAGCTCAGTAACTGATCTTTAATTGTCTGCGGACCTGTGATGTAACATGATATGCACATGGTTCTACTGCTCTCTTGTGTCAGATGAGAGACATTACAGTATATCGTTCACTTCCATGTTGAAGTGAATTACATTGAGGTGTGATGCAGCTAGCTAATTACAGTGCCACCAAGGAAGAGATAAAGACGCTATTTGATGTATTATTTAGTTTTTTAAGTCTTTCTTTTAGGATATCATTTCATACCAATATGCTGTAGATCCCACTGCGACCATGACCTCTCTAGGATCCTCACCCTTTACCCTCACCTTCCCTTGACGTTTGTTTACCATTATGTCACCAATCAATGTGTTTTGACCTGTGAACTTGACAACCTTTGACCCTCACCAATTTCTCCTCTCCTTCCTCTCAAACCAACCTGCGAGGACCCTTGAGCATAGCTGTCCTCCATTGTGCCTGTGTAGAGTCCCCAGATGAACTTATTTCATGTAGGTAATATTCATCCTTTGTTCCTTAATTCACTAATTCCTCTTCACTTTCTCCAAGTCTACTGGGGTATCGGGGGATGGGGGGTACACAATGTTTTTACTGTGGACTTTATAGATGGAGCTGCTGTTTTATTACTGCATGTTATTGCATACTGGACTGGTCACACATGGCTTCACACACTGCAGGCAAGACGTGATTGACTAATCTACAAATCACTTTGCATCATGGTTGTGCAAATTCTTTTGTAGATCACTTAGCCATTCATAAATTGCCCACACTTTTTTAGAGATTTGATTCTCTTGAACTGAATAAATGGCCATTGACCGAGTTGTGAATTACATAGTTGATATCCTTTAGCACTGCAGTGCCATATTAAAGTGCTGATACGTCCAGTAACCTGAGTGCTACTAACAACTGTGGTTTTGTTATGCATGTGGTAACTACTCACTAATACATAATTCAGTAAAATGATTTATGCAGTGGACACTTTGTATAAGAGATACAGCTGTTTGATCCACAGTTCTTGGTTCTGTATGAAAGGTTCATTGGCCATTGACAATGATTCAGTGTAACATGCATTGTCCATCCGTGTGTGACATTCAAATGCATGGCTGAGATGATGAAGTTTGTCACAATGAAGGTTCATGTGTAGTAAAACGTTCATCTTTGTCTTTTTCAGGTTTGGTACGAGGAAGAGGAGGAAGGTGAGGTTAAGGCCCCCATTGTTTTCTGTATGCAGGCGGAACACGCTGGAATACGGACATATTACTTCAGCGCTGAGACAGCCGAGGAACAGGAGGAGTGGGTTGACGCCATGAACGAGGCTGCACAGGTCCAAATACAGCCTTCACATAGGTACACAAACACCTGGACAATATCCCACCCCAGCGGGCGACTTGCATTTTCTTTTCTTCTCATTCTCGAACTCTCTCCCATGATAACCCTTTCCCTCTCTAACGTTCTTTCTCTAACTTTGTCACTTTAACATGCTCTCCTTAGGATCACCAACTCAGAGGCCACGACACCCACAGCGGAGCTCCGTGGTAACACCATGGTAACCAAAGGACCGGAACCGCACACCCAGACCAACATTGAGGATGATGACCAGAATAATGACCTCCGAGACCCAGACCATGGGCCACGAGAACCTGCCCATTACAAGGTCAATGGGGTCAACAACGGGAAAACGCTGCCACTCTCCCACATGGAGCAGGAGGAGACGATGGGGGTAGAGAGAGTGGAGAGGGGAGAAAGAGGAGGACCTGCCCCGGGGGGTGCTCATCAGCCCCATCACCAGCCCAACGGATGGGGCCCCTACGGTCCCCCAAATGGGCCACCACACCATGGAAACGGACCTCCTCAGGGAAACGGACCCCCTCAGGGTAATTGCCGCCTGCCCCAGGGACCTCCTGAGGGAGGGTTGAGAGACGGGAGGGAGCAGCCTGAGAATGTGGTGTTGAGACGCGGATTTGTGCCACGGACCAACCCTGAGAGACAAGCCCAGAGGAAGAGCTCCATGACACAACTTCAGCAGTGGGTCAACCAGCGCAGAGGAATGTCTGTACACGAGGACCTGAACAGGTACAGAGTGAGAGATGTACAGAGGGCATACATAGCAGGAAATATACACAGACTAATAGAAACAGATGGATATAAAAAGTCAGAGGAGAGACAGGGAGAGATGGAGACTGGGGTTGTCAAAAATAGTGATTATTTGGTATTACTGCAATACCAAAAACGGTTATAAGATTAGTTAATTAATAATGCATTCGGTAATACAAAAAAGTATCTGAGCACTCTGTACCTTTATAAAGAAAATGATGTGTTTGCATCCTTTGTGTAAAATATAGTTGAATACAAAATGCACCGATAGGGACAGCATACACTGTAGTGAGGGGAAGTTCGACTCTTTCTACTGAGTCGGATTTTGTCGAGTCGTTGAGTAAAAAGTTAAATGCTACATTATTTTCTGTGGGCTATGCGTCCAATTATCTGTTGCAAACATGTATTTACAATGCTACTTTCTATGTCAACTTTTCTTTGAACGTCAAACTAACAGCTGTTGGACAGAGAGTAGGCTACTGAGGTGGAAGCCAGCGGTCGGGGTAGAACTCGGCTGGCAGACGTTTAAATGAACGAAACGACCGTTCAATTGAACGATAAAACTGACATTGTCAGTCGTTCACGTGTGTTTTTACTTTGACAAATACTCACTATATGATTTTATATGTGCCAGATTAATTATTTTAGACCTACCATATGTCAAATTATCTGTTACAAACATGTCTTTATTATGCTATTGTTTTGATCCATTTTTCTTTGCGGAAGTAACACTAAAAGCCTATTCCATAGTTGGGTAAAAAAACGATGCCAATCGTTTAAATGAACGAAACAACGGTTCAATTGAACGATAGAACTGACCGAGTCTGTCGTTCACGAGTCATTATTTAAGTAAAGGCAGGGCCTCCGTGCTTGTTTTTATCTTTTTTTCCATGGCATCAACAATCAATTAAGTATATTAATTATTATTATATGCGTTCAATTATCAGTTATAAAAATGTATTTATGATGTTCCTGCCTTGATCTACTTTTCTCTGCGAATGCACATAGAAGTTGATCGGAGAACTGAGCTGGAGGACCGGGTATGAAGCCAGTGATCATGTTGTAGTAATCCGCTGTCAAACGTTCGAATAAACGAAACACTTAAACAAGTCACTTGACAAAAAGGACTCGTGAGTCCCGAGTCACTAAAAAGATTCGTTCAAAACGAACGAATTGTTCGCGAACTGCAGATCACTAATACACTCCAATTGATACCAAAACGAGGTCGCAAGGATTCAGACAAGAGTGTTTACGATTGAAGGAACGTGAGTTTAGAGGCCCGCACTCTTGGAAAAAGAAAACAAGTAGAGGAGTGCTGTGTGGGAATACTTTGCTTATGAAGCGAATGAGCATGGCAAAGCGAAAGATACAACCAAGCCCATGTGCAAACGGTGCTTTAAGACGATACAAACCGCAAGAGGCAACACATCAAATTTAGCGAAGCATTCTGACCTCTTCAATGAATTCAGACTGGTTAGCGAAAGCGTAGGTTATTGAATGAATGCATCACGTATGGTAAAATAAGATGTCCTGATTGAAAAATATAGGTACATTTGAAATTAAGAAATTGAGCTAGCTTACTTAGCGCTAATACGTACGATATTGTCCTCTAGTAGGTTGGAGCTGTATAGTATTTGTCTGCCTTCAAATTAATGTTACAAAGATTAGCAGCCAGCAAGCAACCAAACCAGTTTAGCGAACAAATCGGTATAGCTGTGCTAGCTTGCTCAACAAGCAAAATATGTCAGTTTTATATATTTTTGTTATGCTTTGAATGTGTTTGACAAGAGGCTTCTAGAAACATGTAAACGAACGGGAAAGTAAAAACAAAGAAAATACTATCTTGTTTTGTTATTTTATTTCTCAATATTTTCTTTGCTATCCCCTACATTGACTCCGTTTACCCTAGCAACAGTTTTTGAACCGCAAAAAAGTATGGAAGCACTTCAAACGAGGCAAAGAGATTGAACAGGGCCTTGGCAGAGATCCTATGTATGGATCAGGTCCCTGTATATACAGTTAAGATGCTGGGTTTCAGGCAATTGCTTGAGCAGTTTAACTGTAAATAAGAGCTTCCACGTCAAAATTATTTAATGTACACCGAAATTTTACACAGAAACAAGACATGCACTGTGTCAGCAGATTGCAGGGAAACCATTTTATTCATACAACAGATGTGTTGACCCGTAGAACAGCAGACGTATTCATGGCTGTAAGACTCCAGGGCGTCACAGTGTAATGGGACCTGGAAGCCTGGGGCTTGAGCTGTGCTGGGATGAACACTGATCATCTGGCAGAGAGTTTGACGGACCAAGTGGAGCTCATGGACGATGCATGGAGTTTGGACATTTATCGTCTATGAGCAACACCACTCTATCCTCTCCTTCCTCTGACATGGAAGATATTTTCATGTGATGCGTGATGAGACTGACAGCACCCTTGCACATGAAATGAAGGAGTAAATAGGGAGTGATCTGAAGCAGTGGTACTAGGACAGACATTTACAGACGTTCTAAACAGAGTTGCCTACCTTGATCCAAGGTTTAAAGATGGTTTTGTGAACATGGAAGCAGTGGTCAAGCATAGGCTTCTGGGGCTAACATAGATTGCCCAGGAGAGACACATGCTTCAGCATTCAACACAGCCAGTGGAACACAGGGAAAGAAAGCAAGAAACTGAAAGCTTTTATTTGAAAAACCTGCTGACAAGCATACAGAGTGAATAGAAAGGTGAATAAACACAGTTCACACTTTCAATGTATTTATAAAAAATGTAAAACATACATATTTTACTTGTTGAGCCAGCTAGCAAAGTTACCAATGTGTTAGCAACGCTGGTTTGCCTGCTTGCTGGCTGGTTATCTTTCTCTGTATCATTCATTTGAAGGCAGACAAATACCATATATTGCTCCAACATACTAGAGCACAATGTTGTACACCCAAGTTAGCTAGCTAATTTTCTTAGTTTTCCATTTACCCATCTTTTCCAATGTGGACATGCATTTTTTATTTAAATGTTTAGTATTTATTCAATAACCTATGCTGTCGCTAACCTGTCTGAATTCTCTAAAGAGGTCAGCGTGTATCGCGGTTGTATCAGTATTTTTGACAACCCTACCAGAGAGGATGGACAGATAGACAGTTATATATAGTAGAGGTTAGACAGATATACAAAGATATAGACAGAATGGATAGAAAAGCAAATAAATAGAGCCAATGAACAGATATACAGATAAATAGAGGATGGGAAAGATAAAGAATTTAAGTTCTGGCAAAAGCTGAGAGTGGCCTTAATGTTTGAATGCGGACAACACTTATCCTCTGTGTTTCTCTCCTTTCTGCTGTCTCCTTCTGTGTTTCTCTCCTTCCTATATGTTCCTCTTCTTCCTCCTCTGTTTCTCTCCTTCTGTGTTTCTCCTTCCTCTGTATCTCTCCTTCCTCGGTGTTTCTGTCCTCTGTTTCTCTCCCTCCTCTGTGCCTCCTCCCCAGTCCTTCTCATTTCTTCTCAGTGAATCGGGGTGCACCAGGGGACTACTACAGTGTGTATGGCAGTGTTGGGGGCGGCCCAGGCTTCGTTGAGGAGTACCCCCTCTACCCACCTGGCGTTCGCCCGGACAGCATCTGCTCCGTGTCGGCCGTGAGCTATGACCGGCAGGGCCACCCTCGCTGGACCGCAGAGGAGAAGAGACGCTCGCTTCGAGACAGACCCCCGCTATACGCACCCCCGCCGACACGCGACCCATTCGCCCCCCCACCGGGACCGGCCTACTACGGCCAGATGGACGCAGCCCAGACCTCCATGAGGCGTCTCTCCATCCAGCCCAGGTCCAGGTCCGTCCCCAGATCTCCGTCCTCGTCCACGGGGGGTCCCTACTCGCCCGGCCCTCATAGCTTTGTGTCCCCCGCCCGCTCACCGTCGGCGCTGTTTGACAGAGGACATGGCAGGTTACGGGAGGATGTGATCTATGCTGACCCCTCGGTGTATGGGCTCAGAAGGTCTTTGAGTTCACCAAAGGTGAGAGTGCATGTGTGTTTGGGTTTTTGGTGGCGGGGGGTGATTGCGGTGGATCAATAGGAGTCAGCTGTTAGTATGGCTTGTGAGGATGTGTTTATTATGGTTGAGTCCCCTAGACCACCTGATGGTAGGAAGTCTTACTTGGTTATAGTGTTGCTTTGTGTTGCTTGCCCAAGATCAAAGTGCACAGGCAACCTGCTGCTGATTTATCTAATTTCAGTATGATTACCCTGGAGACAGAAGGTCGCTAAGCCAAGGAATGTACCATTACAACTACCCTGCCTCCCCTTCGCTACATGGCAAAATGGTACGTCCTCCGTCAGTGTGTTACTATCTCTGGGGATGGAGTCCGGTGTCGCATTTGTCACTCAAACACTAACACACACACACACACACATGTTTAGTGAAAACATATTTCCCAGATGGCTGCCTATATGTGCTTACACCCATCAGTATCTCTGAAGGGATGCTATTGCTGTGCTTTGCCGCTTTCTACGACAGGTGTTCTTATATTTATGTTTGTCCTCCCTGTCTCCCTTCCCTTTCGCTGTCTCTCCCTGGTCTCTTTCTGTCTCTCCCTGGTCTCTTTTTCTCTCTCTCCTTTGTCTCTTTCACTGTCTCACCCGGTTCTCTTTCTCTGTCTCTCCCTCGTCTCTTTTTCTCTGTTTCTCCTTGGTCTCTTTTTCTCTGTCTCTCCAAACACACTCTTTGTGTCAATGTGTCTGCTGCTGGTTTCCACTGGTGTGTCTACTACTGGGTCGTGCACTGTCCTTGTCTTTGTCCCTGTTGATGTCACTGCTGATCCTTGTGTCAGGAGGACATTTTAGACCTACAGCTCCAGCGGAACCTGGAGTACCTGGATCAACAGGTATGTACAGTAGAACCTGAACCTCTGTATCAACCTCTGAAGAGGAACGCTCAAACAAAGCACACCTACGTGTTTACGTGACAATGTGTTGACAAGTTACACAAAAAACGAACATAATGTCGATTCAGCCAGTTTGAGTCTAGAAGAAAAGCAGTCTAACTTCCCCACTGAGCTCAGGGTCTTGTTGTGTGTCTGTTAATCCATGGACTGTGTGAAGACCCTTCCCAGGTCTGTGGACAGCCTGTTTTTTTATGTTTACCACGGTGTTCAGATGTGTCGTTTGTCCCTGGTGTCACACCTAAACACCTGTTTCCCCCTTTCTTTTCCACGGTCGCCTTCTGTCTCACATCACCAAGGCCTTGACAGTGCTCCATGTCCACAGCACTTGACACACATTGTACACACACACACACCTTTGTCAAATTAGTAATGATAGAACTACCACACTGGTCAGGAGCCGGTGCTGGTAGAGAGTGATGGACGGTGTGTTTCGCCTCAGGTGACCGGCGGAGATCACCTTTTTGGAATACTAACCAGAATGGTGGAGCGATCCTCCCCTAGAGCAAAGCTCTTCGCACAAGTAAGAAAGGAGAGAGTGTCCCGGAGAGGCAGGCTACACCCTGACAAAGAGCCCGGTCAACACTTGTCCAGAAACAGTCTTCCCCATCAGCTAGGATCCACCTAAAATATAATTAGTAAATAAAAACAGTGTTTCTGACCAGTACCAAAATATATCCCACAATCAAAAGAAAAGCGGACCCATCACAAGACATATTAAGACACTAATACACACTGTCTTCACTGTGAGACTAGATACAGGACGTATACACACCGGTCCTCAGGGGCCTGATGGAGTCACACCTTTAGCCTTAGTTTAGCCTTAGACCTAGCCCACACCGCTAACTCCAATTATCAATTTATCAGGAACGTTTCATATCAACCAGGTGAATTTAATCCTGAAAGTGGATTGTCTTAAAGCCATAATATGTGAGACTTTATACCACAGGTAGGATATCAGATAGCAGGATATCACTTTTACTTCTACAAATGTGTTGGCATGCCATTTGCAGTCAAGATGAGGCAACTCAGAGATTATGGAGTGCATTGGCAATATGATGCTTCGCATTGCTGTATCCAGGCCCTGCGAAGCATCCCTCCTAAGAACAGCTGCAAGCCATTGTCTATTGGCCACATACCTTTGTGCTTTACAGCTTAACTAGTTTAATCAACTGTGTTTGCTAGAGATGGATGTATAGATACCCCCTGAGGATTGGCAACAGTATCAGTTTACACTGCCAAGGTATCAGGAAAACAGGGCACTTGTAGCCACAGCGGTGCTGGTCAAGAATACGATTGTAGCTGCTTTTGTAGGGTTTCGTTCCACACAAGTCAGGTTCCAACTCCTGTCCTCTTCAGGGCTTTTCTAGCCACTAATAATGTGGGATAAGAGGATAAGCTTTTCTATAGACTAGAAAGATTTCCCTCTGACCCCATAGTCATCCCCAAGCCTGCCTCTCCTCTCTCCATTAGCCCACCCTAGCATGTGACTGTTAGAAGCTAGACTCTGCCCATATGACCGGCTTTTGGTCTGACATTTTATTTCTCCTTGTTGCTTCATGCTTCATATTGTTATTTGTCTTCCAAAACGTTTTTCATGTCATATCAGGTCTTGCGCTTTAGCGTAATAGTGTTTCATAACTTCACTACACCCCCATCCATCAACTGTCATGTTATATCCTCCTTCACATACACCATTCAATCACAGTGATGACATTCATATGACTTCTTGACAGAAGGGAGAACAGTTGCCATTTTGCTCACCCTATTTGCTCTCGCTCCATATAACAGAGAATAACAGTTGTTATTTACTATATATGCTATATCTGTATTCATATTCACACTACGTATGGATGCAGTATGTACTATACAGTATTACTGTTCCATGTATTTACTCTGTATATAGTATGGTGGTTTCTGACAGTTGTGCTCTGTTGCTGCGTCATTGATTAAACGTCCTGTTACTGGGTGGTCTGGGCATACATATGGCATGCTGTGTGGAATGTTGTGTAGGTTGTTTTTCGAACCTGGCTGTGCCATACAAACACCGGTTTGAACATTGTTCTGGTTAATCTGATTTTATTTGAAAAAGCGACCTGTCCCTGTTTACACAGGTGCCACCATTCCGTGACCTCAGCAGGGATCTTCATCCCACGCTGAAGCTCAACGAGATGGAGACCAGCGTAAGGCCACAACCCGTCGTCTGTCTTTCCATAAACAATTGTCAAAACAACCCTCTTAAATTGGCAATCTTACACCAGCTTCCTGTCCTCTTTAAACACTCTGCCCTCGCAGCCATGTCCCAGCCCCGTAGATTCATGTGTTCTTTGCCACAGTGGCGCTTTAAGTCCTTCTTTCATTCCCTCTTAATTCTCTCTATAGAAACTTCTGGGCCGTCTTTGTGAGCAGAACAGAATTCTAAAGGACCAGGAAGCGATGGTTCACAGGTTGAGAATGGACAAGGTAGATAAATACCATTCACCATTAACACTGAGTATGGACAAGATAGATAAAGACCATTAACACTGAGTATGGACAAGGTAGATTTGTATCTATTATATATGTGGTATACATCAATGTACAAAATCTGACAAAATGTAGCAATTTTTTTTAATTGTCAATATAAAACCACAATTTGGGGTTCCTGTATGTGATATTCAATCAACTTAACCATTAATAGTATGCAAATCAAATACTTGCAAATCAAATTCTAAATAGACCCTGGTTTTGTTCTATATTTTATGTGGACCCCAGGAAGAAAGGCTGCTGAATTTGGCAATAACTAATGGAGGTTCAAATAAAATCAAAATAGCCAATAAACGTGGCCTGACAAGTCCCCCATTCCCTTCTGTTGCCAGGACAGCCTAGAGGGGGCGCTGGTTGCCACGCACCAGGAGATGGAGCTTTACCGAAGTCAGCCGCTGGCTGCAGACAAACTACAGCTCAAGAAGGAGACGCTGCAGAACCAGCTCATTAACATCAGAGGCGAACTCTCCCAGGCATCCAGTGTAAGGAAGATTTATGGGGGGGCAACTTCATTCCAGGTCCTGAATGTTTTTCCACTGTCTGGGTGTGTGTTCCAGGGTCTGAGTGTGTGTTCCAGGGTCTG
>JACXGJ010014266.1:0-15085 GCA_016801105.1 Esox niger | reverse complement strand
TTCCAAGGGCAGTGGCTGCCATGCCTGTTCCAAGGGCAGTGGCTGCCATGCCTGTTCCAAGGGCAGTGGCTGCCATGCCTGTTCCAAGGGCAGTGGCTGCCATGCCTGTTCCAAGGGCAGTGGCTGCCATGCCTGTTCCAAGGGCAGTGGCTGCCATGCCTGTTCCAAGGGCAGTGGCTGCCATGCCTGTTCCAAGGGCCGTGGCTGCCATGCCTGTTCCAAGGGCCGTGGCTGCCATGCCTGTTCCGAGGGCCGTGGCTGCCATGCCTGTTCCGAGGGCCGTGGCTGCCATGCCTGTTCCGAGGGCCGTGGCTGCCATGCCTGTGTCTGTGAACAGTGCGTAGCTGCATCCACAAATGCAAGTTAAAACTGCAAAGAAGAAAACAGACATAAACAAGATCCAGAAACACCACTGCCTTTTCTAGGCCCTAGCTCATTGAAGATGGACTGCGGCAAAGTGGAAACTGTGCTGTGGTCTGACAAAACAAAATCTAGGGATGGATCATCCAGCATGTTTTCAGCGGACAGTTCAATAGCCTGCATCCATGATGGTATCGGGGTGCATTAGTGCACATGGCATGGGTGACTCGCACATCTGTGAAGGCACCTTTAATGTTGAAGAATATATACAGATTTTGGAGCAACGTATGCTGCCATCCAGATTTCTTTTTCAGGGAAGGCCTTGACAATGCCAAACCACATTCTGCACATGTTACAAAACACAATGGGAATACAGTTCACTTTCAGAACTACAGCAATTGGTTTTCTCTGTTCCCAAACACAGAGTATTGTTAAAGGAAGTGATGATGCAACACAATGATAAACATGCCCCTGTCCCAACTTTTATTGATGGGTAGTTTGGGTAGTTTGAATTTAATGCCAGTACAATTTCTCAGTTTCAACATTAGATAATTTGTCTTTATTATTTTCTATTAAATACATAGATAAATTGCACTCTAGATTTGCATTCTAGATTTTTTTACATTTTACACAGCATCTGAACCTAAATTTGGATATGGGGTTTTACATTTTAGATAAAAGTTCTATAATGTAATCTTACGTCAGTAGATTCATGGATTCAATTGATTCACTTGATCAAGAAAGGGAAGAAGACTGTATACTCAACTGGATATTTGCACTCACACGTACAATCTATAGATGAATGGGGATAAAGGAGAATCGGCCATTGGCGTGTTGCCCTGCTGGTCACTCATTGGGCTGCAGTCTTGTGCACATAGGAGGCTGCAGTTTAAATGGGTAAACACTGTATTTTCAGATCCGAACTTGTTTAGAATGAGTACGCTGCAGAAAACAGATGCCATTCTACACATACTCATGCTTCACGTCACGCCGTTTAATCACTGCTGCGGATTGTGGTGATTAATTAAAAAGATAATCCCATCAGAAGAGTAGAGGACGGCGGTGCGTAGCCGCGCTGTAGTAAACCGTTCTCTGTCTCACTCCACCGTTCTCTCTCTCTCCCCGATCTCACCCTGTGACTCACCTCCATTCCCTGACCCAGAGGCCAACCGTTAACCCTTTAGACTTGTGGCCTCGTGACTAATATGGACAGTCACGCCCTAACAACGCCTTAAGGTTCTTTCCAGTCCAGCTACAATGGCCTCTCCCTGAGTCACCGCGGTAATGCCTGGAAAAACCAGGACGGAGGAGGGAGGGAAACAATGGATGAGATTCTTCAGTGTGACCAGCGTGTGCACTGTCTTCTGACATCTGCGTCCACAGCTGGAAGAGTGTTTGCGTGTTGGTTAGGGGAAGCAGTTCACTGTAAGCCGTCGGCAGTGTCTCAGGCTCCTGTGTTCCTGAAGTGATCAGACGTTTGTGGTTGTGCGTCCTTGCTAGTGGACCGTACTGCTAGTGGTCTGTGTGTGTATGGGATCTGTGGGATCTGTGGATCCGGAGGTCTTCATCGGATTGTCTGGACACAGTTGCGTTCCGTGTCTCCGGTGTTTCTTCCTTGCTCCTCTTATGGCCCCCTTAACATATTTTCCACTGTTTGGACATTTTTCTGCTCACCCAAGCAATGATCTTTGTGTCTCAGCTTTTGGGAACATCACCAAATTGCGTGTCCTTGTACACAGGGCCTCCGTGTGGGGTAGAGGTGAAATGATTAGCAGCAATGATGGGGATGAAGGGGTGGTTTATCACCATGCTGTTCGACCTGCTTGTTTCCCGTCTTGTTCTTCTCTTTAGTTACCTCAGCACCGCTCAGAACCGAATGCTTGTTGTGAATCAATGTGACGTCTAAAAGTGTCGCAGTCGGTGCAGAGCTGTAATTCACGGGTGGAGCAGGACTGTGGTTAGGACCGGACTGTGTTGGGACCTGGGACAGATGGACGGATGAAGGGAGGGGGCTGTCTGTTTGGTCTCTGGCGCTTCCTTGGTGGTTTAACTGTTACGTTAATCCTTGTTGACAGACAGTGCTGGTGTACAGTTAGACCTCCACTAGAAATGCTCAAACCAACCTCAATATGGTCTAGCTTTGTGTAGCTTACAATGGTTGCACTGGATTCCATAGAGGACCACAAGACCTGGCTGCCTGCTTAGGTACAGCGTGGATTTATTCGCTTCAACTTTTAGGTGGTTTGCACTTTAACGCAAACAAGCACATATTGTGTCTATCATCCAGAGATGTAGGAATACCGAACCTATATTGGTGAAGGTGGCGTGCGTGCGTGCGTGCGTGCGTGCGTGCGGTAACCGGCACAGTGGTCTGCGGTGCGCTCAGTAACTGCGTGGTATAATGGTCGTCAGGCTGTCTCCCTGGCTCTGCCAGCCTGCCCGCAGGGTGCCCATTAGAGCTGTGCCCTCAAGGCAGTTAGCCTCCTCTCCTCTCAGCATGAAACACGCACCATCACAAGCGCTCTGCAAATGGAGAGAGCACATGATAGGCTTTTAAACAATGGCTGGGTTTTGAGTTATCCAGACACCCAGAGACACTCAGGTCTAATACAACATGAATCCCTCCTGCCCTGATGAAGAGAAACTCTTGACTATTTAGTTCTTTTACTTTGGCGCTACATGATCTCCGGTTGACTTTTGCCCTGGTTTTGGGTACCAGTGTTTACCACTCCCGATCCTAATTATACCACCTCTCTCATGTCTTACAGGGTGCTGCAATGGAAGAAACTGTTATATGGGAACAGCACACAGTGACCCTTCACAGGGTAAGTGTTTTACTGCTGTCCCTCATCCCTCTTCTCTGTCCTCATCCCTCTCTCCACCCTATTCCCTCTGAGCACTGGGCAGTCCAGCTGCGGGTCAGGAAGTGTACTGATAGAACACACAATAGGCCCAGTTGACAGATGTCAGGAAGCTGCAATGAGGAAGACAGCCCTGTTGCGTCCTGTTCCTGTGTGTTCCTCTCCTCGTTGGCAACAAACCCCAGTGTGTTTTAAGACCTCAAGGAATGCATTATTTTAACAATGCATTATCCTGTTATTCTTTTGCCTGTTGGTTATCACAATTTCCAACCAAAGTTGGTAGCTGAATGAATTGACAGTTTACCGACCATTGTATTTACATTTTCATTGGCTGTAGTCACCTGATGCTGTTGTTGTGAAGTAGGTGTCTAGACTACACTCCATTACAGTAATCTAATTAGCAGCCGCTTCATCAAGGTTTCCCTGAGTCCTGAGGAGGGTGTGATTCTCAGCTGCTGAGTGGGCTGTGGTTGTAAGATTACAGCGTCACATGGCTGGTTACCATGCTGTTTCCACTGGAGGACTGGGGGCAAAACAACTCTTCTAACAGAAGTAGAATCATGACCTCTGCCATGCCTGGATAATTAACCCCCTGACACACAGGACAGGACGCCTGTTTAAACAAGCTGCCTCATAACTGCAGTGGTTAACCTATCATTACATGTTTAGTGTAACACCTCTCAATGACAGACTGACAAGGTGAAAGGCCTGGTGTCGACCCAAGGTAAACTGGGACCATGTAATGGCTGGCGTCTGTTTGTGAGGTGAAGTGAACACCTGTGGGCATTGTTACACCGTATAATGACACCCTATGAGCTGACAGCTCTCAGTCAGTATAGAGTCAGGACGGTCAGACAGTCTGTGGTAATGAACAGCTGAGGGACTGTCTGACTGAAGATTGGAAACATTGGAGAGTGGTGCACTGTGGTTGGGCTAAATACCAGTAGGTGTGTTTTGTTTATAGACTAGGTGTGTTTTATTTAGCCTGCGCTCTATGCGATAACACAAAAATATGGATCCTTCAAACCTCCCGTAACAAGGAACACATCCCAATGAAATGTTGTGTCATGTCTTCCAGGGGATGGTTCCCTGAGTTTCGCATGAAGCCCTGAATTAGACCGTTTCACATGAATCCCGGAAATAGACTGAGACGTAGTAATTCTTCTCCCACTTTTTAAGGAAGTGAAGTTTCCTGTGTCATTCTCTACCATGTACCATGCTCTGGTGTGTTCATGCAAAAGTCATGCAAAAATCCCTGCAATGTGAAATGAATGAAACATTGTCTGCTGCCCGTGATCTCATGAGGGTCTGCTGGGTTTTGGTCTGTGTGTGTTATGTACAGGCTCCGGGGTTTGGGTTCGGTATTGCCATTTCAGGTGGCCGGGACAACCCTCACTTCCAGAGCGGCGAGACGTCCATCGTCATCTCTGACGTGCTGAAGGGAGGCCCAGCTGAAGGACTCTTAGCGTAAGTGTAGATCAATCTCTTCAAAATGATTTTCTGCACTGTACCAGTTTTAACCCGGGTCCACAGCTGCTAGCCTGAAACGCCGGTGCCACGATCTAGATTTGAGAGGCATCAGCAAAGATCCTGACTGTGGTTGAACCTCTCTGCATTTCTCTCAGGGAAAATGACCGTGTGGTGATGGTCAACGCCGTGTCCATGGACAACGTTGAACACGCATATGCCGTGCAGCAGCTTCGGAAGAGTGGAAAGAATGCTAAAATTGTGAGTTGTTTCACAGTATGGTTATGCTCAAACTTTCTAGGTGTATTGCAGTTAACTGACATCACCAATGTCATTTGGCATGGTCAGGAATGCAATCACGGCCCTTTTCCTTAACCCACAGACAATCCGAAGAAAACGGAAGGTTCAGATCCCAGCATCTCGGCCGGGGGACAGAGAGACTATGTCAGAGCATGAGGAAGATGACACTGATGAGGACGATGGTTACGAGCAGCACAGCGGCCGCAGTGGGCCCACCAGCGCTTACGCCGGGGCGAGCGGCGGAACGACTGGCAGGCCGACGAACGACAGAGAGCGGGAACGCAGCAACAGCAGCCGGAGGGAACACAGTGCCTCGAGAGAGAGGAGCATATCGCCTCGCTCTGGCCGATCCCAAGCTTCTTCGGTACCGTCACGGCCCTCCAAGGTCACGCTCGTCAAGTCCCGCAAGAATGAAGGTGGGAATCATTGACTACATCTCATGAAGCTGGTTGAGAGAATGCCAAGAGTGTGCAAAGCTGTCATCAAGGCAATGGGTGGCTCAAATATATCAAATGTATTTAGATTTGTTTAACACTTTTTGGTTTCTGCATGATTCCATATGTGATATTTGATAGTTTTAATGTCTTCACTGTTATTCTACAATGTGGAAAATAGTGAAACTTGAATAAGTATGTGTGTATATATGAAGGTGTGTGTGTGTGTGTGTGTGTGTGTGTGTGTGTGTGTGTGTGTGTGTGTGTGTGTGTGTGTGTGTGTGTGTGTGTGTGTGTGTGTGTGTGTGTGTGTGTGTGTGTGTGTGTGTGTGTGTGTATACATACACATACACACATACACACATACACATATATATATACACATATATACATATATATACATATATACATACATATACACACACACACACACACACACACAAAAAACTTGAAAAGGAAAGTTTTGAGGAAGAGAAGCGTTCAATTTGCAGTGGTCTTTCCGGAGCTGTATATCAGTCAGTACTATATGGTTGGATGAGTTTTAATGACTGCCTTGTCACTGACTCACTCCTTGTTTTAATTCTTTATATCCTTTTTAACAGCGGTTTCAAGGTGTGGTAATGTGCTGTGTGCTAATGTGGTTCTGTTGTTGTCGTTCAAAGCAGAGTACGGTCTACGTTTGGCCAGCCACATTTTTGTGAAGGATATCTCTCCAGAGAGCCTGGCAGCGCGAGACGGAAACATCCAGGAGGGGGATGTGGTCCTGAAGGTGAGAGACAGAGAGATGACTGGGCCTAATGCGTAGAGACAAGGACCTGGAGTCCCAAGTTCAGTGGTTCAAATCCCGGGCTGAACAGCCACACAGCAGAGTGAAACTCACCTCACCTCATCTCAGTGTGTTCAGAATGCGTTCTGGGTGGTATGTTTTCATACTGGAACATTGCTAGGTTAAAGCAGGGTGTGACATACTGAACATTACTATCACACTAACCTCACCAACAGAACACACCCAGTTTCACCATGACAACTCTTCCACTGTTTGCCAATGTCGGTGTTCCCTCAGAGAGGCCTGTGCTTCCAAATATACAGTGAATTAGTATTCCTCTCAGACTTCTCACTGGGACAGGCATTCCAGGCATTCCATCACTTTCTTTTGTTCCTGACTAGTCACTGGGTGAAGGGAAAGATTTACCTTATCACCCGAATGTACACCCTGGATTAATTCCAACAGTCGTGGACCCATAAAAGAGCCACGTTGTGGGAGTTGAGACTTTGAAATTTTCAGACAACAACTAGTGCTTTATTTTAATGGCTGCTATATTTAAATGATATGTTCAATACTGAAACCAACCATTCATCTGATGAAGGCTGTTTTTTATGGCATGTATAACAGCATGACATCCGCGATTAAACTGTGTTTATAAGCGGTCCTTCCTTAACGCGCCTGTTTTTCTGTGTTTCTCAGATCAATGGCACAGTGACAGAGAACCTGTCCTTAATAGATGCTAAGAAGCTGATCGAGAGGTCAAAGGGCAAATTAAAGATGGTGGTGCAGAGAGACGAGAGAGCCACGCTGTTAAACATCCCAGACATGGATGACAGCATTCCCTCTGGCAACAACTCGGACCGAGACGGTGAGCTGAGCCCTTCACCAGCAGATTCATGTTCAACAACCGTATTGATTCAGAGCATGAGATTTTTAGGGCGCATTTTGCAGAGGAGAATCTTTTTCTTCTGATGTCTTTTTAAGGTTAACGTTGTATGGTTCAGTCGCTGTATTAAACACCACTGTGTTCGATCAGACATTTCAGAAATTCATTCGCTGACATCCGACCATTCCAATCGATCCCATGATCGAGCACGGGGCAGTCGATCCCGCTCCCCGGTCCATTCTGATCCCCCCTCGGATCCCTGCCGGAATTCACCACGGCAGATCAGCAACGGCAGGTGAGACGCGCACACACACCCGCCATTATACAACCCTAATGGGACACCCAGCTGTCGTATATATCAGCCATACTTTATAGCTACCAAACTGCAAATGAATCTTCACCATACTGGTACAGCATAATGACACAGAAGTGGGCAGTTAGTGTTCACTATTCATCACCAGCACATCTTCAGTACAATACATAAATCAGTCAACATTGGGATGAATCAAACAAACAAATCCCTCTAAAATATGCTCGGCAGTCCTATAATGACATGGTCACGCAGAGCCGGAGGATATCGGTCCTTTTCCACATTGATGAGACTCCATTTGGCCAGTGCCCACACTGTAGCTCACCATACAGTCTCCCTGTACAGAATATTCTTCTGTTTCCTGGTGAGCCAGAGGAAACCCCGGGCCAAAGTAACTCTCACAGCAGTGCCTAATATTAGACAATATCTGAACAATTTAATACGTGTGCCTCCTTCCGATTGCAACTCATCTAAATGTTGCTTTCTTTTCCTCTGTTGCGTCATTTTCTCCTGTCCATCATCTCAGTTGGAGGCTAAAGTAAATCTGCGTGGAAAGCATTAGAATGCTAACCGTCTTTGACACGCAGTAGCGGCGACGGGCTTGCCTGCCTAGCTGCCTGAGTAGATAGTCTGCAGACCCGTAGATGAGTACATGAGGTGCCTTGATGGAGCGAGGCTTGACAGTGGGTCTCTGAATGGCCAGGGGCTCGGCGCTGTAAGCCGGCCTGACTGTTCTGTTGACGCCGGAGGGGCTGGAGGGAGGGACGGGAAGGCTGGTGACCCATCACGTGTCCTGGCCCTCTGCTCGATCACAGCAGTTAAACAGCCTGGGGACGGACGATGGCTCGGAAGACGGCTCGGGCGAAGCCTTGTCTCCTCGGCGAGGACTTCAGACCCCGAGTGGAAGGCCTCTTCAGAATACAAAGTCTGGATGCGAAAAACACAAAACAGCTCATGTCAATTGTTTGGCTTCCAAAATATTTACACCAAGCGAGTTATTCATGCTCCAGGAACCAGAATCCTGCGGTCAGAACCCCGTGGTCAGATACCCGCGGGCAGAACCCCGGAGTCCGACAGTGTCTGGTTGTATTTTGAATCACAGTGAACTGTTCTCTCTGTAGCTCCCTGTAGTTGCCGAGCGCTTTGTGTTTGCATGTCGTCTTTCGATCCCTGCTGTCGCTGGGCTGTAGTCTGTCGCTGTAGACATCTTGGTATGTTGACAGAATTGCAGATAAGCAGCTGTATCCATACAGTACATCTGATATAGAGAACTGACAACCAGTCAGTCGGTAGTGGCCCGGGTCTCCTCTCTACCCCTGGTCAATACCCCAAGCTGTGTCAGATCTTATGGAATCAGATGGCAATTAAAAAAATATGGGAAGCAACATACCCACAAGAGGCACTGAAGAAAGTGCAATGACATTTGTGTCGTTGTAATCAGAGGGTTGAGTCAATGCCTGGTTAAATAGTTTCTAGGAATCTGAAGCGATGATTTGTTTGTTATTTACAGCTGCCTGTTTGTCTCTGAGCCACTCCAGTAACCAAATACTATGAATCAGTCCCAATCTTACTGTCAACACAGTGAATAACAATCTTGTCTTAATGCAGGAACGCAGGGAGATTCTTACAGAGAGTTCTTCCACTGTAAGTTCCCCAATGTTTCTAAACAACCCTGCCCGAGACTAGGCTAGTACCAAGTTGGTTTGTCTCTGTCATGTTTCCCACTGTAAGCCTTTAGGTTTGGAATATCTATTTGGTGTTTGTGTGGACTCGGACATGGAGTTAAATAATAGATATTGTATTCACATGCTTTCTGTTGCTAAGACTACAGCACTTGATTCGATTTTTGGTCACTTTATCCAAGGCCTCTCTAAGCCTTAGACTTTCTGAATGTCAAGCAAGAGGGACTCGAATTTTGGTAAATGAGTGTCAGCAGGATGGGGGATTGGCTTGACCCAGACCCAGTATGTATTAGCCATGCACCATGCAGGAGTCAGCACAGTATGCATTAGCTATGCAGGAATTTGACACACTTCCCACAGAGATTTGCCCCAGAACCATATGGTTCACGTCATTCCATGAATTTTCGCCTGTCCTTGTGAGAAACATAATATGCTGTGTATCTATGTGGGGGTAGGCCTATTATGGATCTGTTAAGAATTTCATTGAATTTAAGCTACTGTCTTTAAAGCATCCTGCATTTGTTTTTTGGGATTTCCATCCAATCGTAAAGTAACAACGTAGCTATGCAACTGTGGCATTTTAGGGAAGTATTTTGACAATATCTGTGGGAATAAAAAAAAATTAAAGCGTAAATAAAAGTAGGTATAAAAATATACTTGTGTTTCTCTGTCCATTTCCCCATGGTTTCCTTAAAATTAAGCCACAATTAAGAGTGGGAGTTTATGTGTGGCCTCTTAACACCATTCTGAGATTTAGGAGTCCCTCTCTGACTGACGAACAAAGAAACAGATGGACAGGCCAGGAGTCCCTCACAGTGTGACAAAGAAACAGACAGGCCAGGAGTCCCTCAAAGAAACAGACAGACA
Source organism: Esox niger (assembly GCA_016801105.1). Taxonomy (NCBI): domain Eukaryota; kingdom Metazoa; phylum Chordata; class Actinopteri; order Esociformes; family Esocidae; genus Esox; species Esox niger. The sequence continues at coordinate 5,152 of JACXGJ010014266.1, read as the reverse complement.
GGCCAGGAGTCCCTCAAAGAAACAGACAGACAGGCCAGGAGTCCCTCAAAGAAACAGACAGACAGGCCAGGAGTCCCTCAAAGAAACAGACAGACAGGCCAGGAGTCCCTCACTGACTGACTGAGAAAGAAACAGATTGACGCTTAAAGCAATTTTTTTAAGTTGAATAATTGTTAAATTTCTCAGTATGGGGCTGTGAATGTAGCCTACCTTTCCATTCATCCTTTGCTACTTGCTGCCGAATGCTGTCTGGAGAGCTGTGCCAAACCCAGGGCCATGTGATCAGGCTGGAATTCACCCATTGTTCTGAGAAACAGCCCAGTGGAGCTGAGTGGTTGGGGCTTCAAAGCAGGGACAGAGAGCGTTCCATGAACCTGTTTTCTCCCCCTCACAAAGCGCAGCATTCACCCATTCGATGTGGACCCTCAGTGCCGGGCTGCTGTGAACTTGGGCCCGCAATACTCCTTGTTTGGTTCGGCCGACAAGGGGAACATATCGTCCGTCACAACAATGTTATTACATAGAGCTGGTCAACTGATAGTTTGTATTGCATCTAGATCTAGATCACAGCATTCAGACAAAATGTCTGCTTCTACTTGACTCAGTCGGTGTTTGAGCTGTCCGTGTGATTGTCAGAGGGGCTGAAGGGAGTCTAGACCTGCTGCTGAGCCACTCAGTGGGAAGTGAATCCGAGGTGATCCTGAGGCCAGCGGAAAACTGGTTAGACCCTAAAAACCAAGACTGCTGCATATTACCTCCGCTGAGCATATTGTTAATAACTCAAAGTTATCATTAAATCCACACTATTCCCCCTGAAGTACGCTCAAACATCCATTACCGATGTCAGTGAAATGGTTCTTAAAACAGGCACACACACCATCCATGTGTTGCTATGTCCCAGGGCTTCAGCAACAGGTCTTTAGTGTTATTCTCCACCAGTCTGTAGTAAGCTCTGTTGTTAGTGCTATAGAACAAAAGCTCCGTGTGTAGAGGATCTAGAGGTCCCCTCTACTTTATCTTATTTAATTAGACCCAGGGTTATCCATCCACGTTTGGTTTTCTCTCCTCAGTTGCAACCAGCTTCATCTCACAGTACACTATATAGGCCTGCCTTCAAAGGAACCAACACACCACGCCCGGATAAATAATCAACTGTTTGTTTTTCCAGCCACAGAAGTCGAGATGAGGAGAGGATTTCCAAGCCCGGGGCTGTGTCCACCCCTGTTAAAGGGTCCAAAGAGACCCTCGTCATGGCCATCAGCGACCAGCCACTGGCCCGTGAGGACAAACTGCCCCCGCTGCCAGGTCAGTCTGAGCCCGACCCCCACAGCACAAACTGGCTAAACCAAAACAGGCCTGGACCTCCTCCATACCATGCCGCTCTCCCTGTCTGATTCCCGACAACCTCCTCCCTGGAATGGAATGTTTTCCGATTCCATACTTCAGAAAGCCTCACTCGCAGTGCTCTAGCTTATTCTTAGGGTTACATAATGTCGACCTATTCACATCTAATCATGTCTGCGATTATGTGTTCTCTTTTACCAAGGCTTTAAAAATATATATTTTTATTCTCAGGAAGTGGAATATAAAACAAAGTGTTCATTTCATTCAATGTTTCTTGAACATAAAGCAGGCACATAATAGGATGATATTTTCAGAGAATTGGAGATCCTATAGGTATTACTAACAGGGAAGGAGGTGAAGGAAGTCTGTCTATAATCTCATCCCTAGGCTATTACACACAGCACATGAAAACCTTGAACAACTTCCATTTAAAGTGGGCCTTGTGAGATTGACTTTACTAAGTACATGTTCTGATATTTAATTGTAGAGAATAGCAACATCATGAGACCAGGCTTCAAGGCAGGACGGGCTGTGTGTACTCTCAAAGACTTTCCCAGTGACTTAAAAACAAGAAAGAAAAGTGCCTTGTTTTCTATCTACTTAATTACCAATGACATAATTTGAGCTGGCAAGCTAATGACCTCACTGAGAAAAAAAGACTACCCCTCCTCAGAAATGTGGTAATTTGTGAATCACTGGTTGGGGAATCTATCCCAATAAAACACCATCTCTTTATTGGCAAGAGATTGGACAGATGATAATTACACTAGGACACAAAGTAATCACCATATTCTGCAGAAACATTAACATTGTTACTTGGAAGTTGACTTCTGGAAACAACCAGTACTTTAGTGAAAATACAGTAAAAGCCGTGCTTACCCACATTGCTAATTTAACACTGTAACTGGCTCATCATCCCCATTTGATCGTTTTACCTTCTCATTTGTTCTGCTGTTAAGCATGTTCAAGTCAACACAAATGATGAATGCAAACCCTTTGTCACGATGTTCATTTAACCAGATTGATTTTAGTATAAATTTTGCTAGCTAACTAATTAAAGGTATTAACAACCAAATTACAGAGGTGTAAGCCATGGATGACAATGGATGAAGGTTAGTGTAGCTTATGCAGTGGCGCAGCAGTTATGAGAGTAGCTAATGCAAACCCACCTGCTGGCCACGCTAACCGCCATTTCCTCCACCAGGTCTTTGCTTACAGGTATGTGTAAACGCTGTCAGACCACATGTGACCGTGTGTGTGTGTGTGTGTGTGTGTGTGTGTGTGTGTGTGTGTGTCGGTCCCGTAGAACCCAAGCCTGTGTACGCCCAGCCCGGCCAGCCTGATGTGGACCTGCCAGTCAGTCCCTCTGACGCCCCGGTGCCGAGCGCTGGTCATGATGACAGTATCCTCCGGTAACCTGCCGTTTTAACCGTGCTGTCTTTACCATGCTAATGTTGCCATGTTAGCACCATGTTCGGAACTGACTTGGAATCGCTAACTCGTCTAACAGTGGAGTTTGACTGTGTGCGTGCATGCTATGTGTTCACTCCCCGTGCAGGCCCAGTATGAAGCTGGTGAAGTTTAGGAAGGGGGAGAGTGTTGGCCTGAGGCTGGCTGGAGGGAATGACGTGGGCATCTTTGTAGCCGGCGTCTTGGAAGACAGTCCAGCTGCCAGGGAAGGGCTAGAGGAAGGAGACCAGATTCTCAGGGTGAGATGTCCAGCAATTAGACCAAATAAAAAAGAATTGGCTGTTCTCTGTTTCATCATTTAAAGATTTTGACATGTTTTGTCTACAAGCCATTGTAATGTTGTGTTTTGAAAGTGTATAGAATGTGTTTGGTTTGTGAATGTTTCTCTTCCACAGTGGATAGTGTTGAAGGGTGTTTTCTGTCAGCTCTGCTGTTCTAGTAAATGTCTGATCACTGCCCACACATATTTGGAAACACTGTGGAACTATGACCCTGTGTTGCTGGTCATAGTGGTGTTTGATACAAGACGGTAATTACTGTGAATCAGACTGAGGTCAATGCCTGGCTCTTCTTTCTGGGGAAACCATGCCTTTGTTCCCTGTGAACCCGTCAATAGAGGCTGTTGTTGTCCTTCTCAGGGCCTGTCCGTAGTATTGGACTCCAGGGAAACATTGTTCATAGAAGCTCCTCTGATATCAGACTTGGATTCGTTTAATCATGTTTGTTACTCGCTACACATTTTATTGAAACACTCCATGCTTTGTGTTCCTCCCACACCACAGTAAAGGTCACAATGGTATGTGTGGAGATCCAGCCCCTCCTCTGTTCTAACCTCCCTTTCTGTTACACAAACACATCTCTGCACTACACCCCAGCTGGGTCTGGGCGATGTGGTCTGAAATCACATTACTGTATAGATATTTTGGAAGATAATGGGAGATAGCACTGTATGTTTATACCTTCATTTATTCGCAATAAAAACTTGTTTAAGGAGTTCAAGACTCCTAGGATGTTTCGACACTCTGTGCCGTCCGTCCCTAACCTAATGTTTTTCGCCAGGCCCTAGTTGTGGCTAGTTGAGAGAGGCTTGACGTCTCTTCTGAGGAAAGGAACAGTTGTTTTCTCATGTGTTGCTGTTTGAACGGCTGCCCATGCAGCAGTCTAAATAAACACAGTATTGTGCTGAGAACAGCAGGGGTGGAGGAGACTGAGATCCACTGGGCTGAACCACGTTTATAGTAGCTTTCCCTCCCCGTAGGTCAACAATGTAGACTTCGCTAACATCATCCGAGAGGAGGCTGTGCTGTTCCTCCTTGACCTCCCAAGGGGTGAGGAGGTCACCATTCTGGCCCAGAAGAAGAAGGATGGTGAGTAGGATGAGGGAAGGACCAATGTGAGGGGGCTTGATTAATTAATGCATTAGTATCTGGGGCTGATAGTGGAGGTTTGACCACAGAAACTTGCCTTTTAAGCTGTGTACTCTACATTGTCTTCAATTGTACAACATCATGGATTATTCAACCGTGTTTCCAGTGTACCGGCGAATAGTGGAGTCAGATGTAGGTGACTCGTTCTACATCCGAACCCACTTTGAGTATGAGAAGGAGTCTCCGTACGGTCTGAGCTTCAACAAGGGAGAGGTGTTCCGGGTGGTGGACACCCTCTACAATGGCAAGCTAGGCTCTTGGCTCGCCATCCGCATCGGCAAGAACCACCAGGAGGTGGAGAGAGGCATCATCCCCAACAAGAACAGGTAGAGGCATCATCCCCAACAACAACAGGTAGAAAGGCATCATCCCCAACAAGAACCAGTAGAGAGGCATCATCCCCAACAAGAACCAGTAGAGAGGCATCATCCCCAACAAGAACCAGTAGAGAGGCATCATCCCCAACAAGAACAGGTAGAGAGGCATCATCCCCAACAAGAACAGGTAGAGAGGCATCATCTCCAACAACAGCAGGTTGAGAGGCATCATCTCCAACAACAGCTGGTTGAGAGGCATCATCCCCAACAAGAACCAGTAGAGAGGCATCATTCCCAACAACAGCAGGTAGAGAGGCATCATCCCCAACAAGAACGGGTAGAGAGGCATCATCCCCAACAATAACAGGTAGAGAGGAATCATCATCACCAACAACAGCAGGTAGAGAGGCATCATCCCCAACAACAACAGGTAGAGGCATCATCCCCAACAAGAACCAGTAGAGGCATCATCTCCAACAATAACAGACGATCCAACAACAAACACAGCCGCTCCAACAACAAACACAGATGCTCCAATAACGAACACATATGAGCCAACAACGACAACATATGAGCCAACAACGAACACAAATG
>JACXGJ010014265.1:0-15080 GCA_016801105.1 Esox niger | reverse complement strand
GGTAAAGGGATCTGGGGTGGTAAAGGGGTCTGTGGTAGTAGGGGTGGTAAAGGGATCTGTGGTGGTAAGGGGGTCTGTGGTAGTAGGGGTGGTAAAGGGATCTGTGGTGGTAAGGGGGTCTGTGGTAGTAGGGGTGGTAAAGGGATCTGTGGTGGTAAGGGGGTCTGTGGTAGTAGGGGTGGTAAAGGGATCTGCGGTGGTAAGGGGGTCTGTGGTAGTAGGGGTCTTAAAGGGGTCCATGGTAGTAGGGGTGGTAAATGGGCTGGTGGTAGGAGGTCTAGTGGAGAAGATCCTAGCCTGCCTCTGTATTGTAGGGGACATAGTCGACGTAGAGCTGTCGGTTGTTGGCCAAATGGTTCCTGTTACAGAGACAGCTGTTGGCACTGTTGTTGCTAGGGGGACAGTTGTGGGGGTTGCTGAAGTGGCAGAAGTTACCGTGGTGGTAGTTGTCGTGGCAGTAGTTGTCGTGCCATCTGTTTTGATGGAAGTGGGCCCTGTAGCTCTACTTTGTCCTTGAAGGGTATGATTGTTGTCTATACTCATGCTTATGGCTGTCTGCATTTTGTCTTTTTCCTCCAAGGGTCTGAGGGATTCTAAACTGGTACTTTCCGAGGCAATTTCAGGTGTGTCTGTGGGTCTGACATTCATCTGCGTTGTGGTCTCATTGCCTACCTGACTCTTTGATGTATTGAATGATCCCTCTGTGCTCTGTATGTTGTTGGCTTGTTTCAGCATCAAAGGGATGAGATTCTCAGTTCCCCCATCCGTAGTCTGCCCAGTGGTCTGACCCATGGTTGAGTTAGTATCAGAGATTTCAGTTGGCGTGACCATCTGTCCCTTAACTGTGTTTCCTATGGTAGATAGAGCAGTGTTAGCCATCACAGAAGATATCGTCTCAGCAGTGGTGTCCACTTGAGTTTGGATAGGCTGTGTTGATTGACGGGTCAGCTCAGCCCCCATTTCTCGGGCTGTGCTCTTTGGGTGAACCGCTCTTGGTCCCGCCCTCCCTCTGGCTCTTTGAGGAACCCTGTGCTGGAGGAGCTGCTCCTCGATTAATAGGTTGCCTGGGTCATCACCACTGAACATATCATACTCAATGACTGGCCAGGGAAGGAAAGAAACAATAGGTTACAAACTAGGATACAACCTCATGTAAAAGTGAGTTGCCTTGGATTTAATGTTTAGAGACCTGAACTGGTATAGTAATTCTCCGGCATTTCTGGGTGTAACATAATCAAAGAAACAGTTCCAGCACCAGACCAGACAAACAGTAGTATTATACAGGTAACCTGTTACTAAGGATTTGTGGACCCTCACGAAACAAGTACTGTCAAACAATTAAAATGATTAATAGCGATAAATTGCATGACCTTCTGCAGTTAAACACGATTAATATCAATTTTAGGATGTGTTCAAATGTTGCCCTTAATACACACTTTTCTGTTTAAAAAGCAGTGCATTATGGTAAAGACATACTTTGTTTTAATGCAAACTATGGACAGTGCTTGAATTGGAATTAAATAAATGCATGTTGTCAATGCCCTCAATTTATTTTAATATACATACAATGTCAGTCCATAACTTACCACAATAACTGGCTGCATGTAAATGTAGCCCATGTAAATCAAAACAGAATCTTGCCCTCATATTGTTTTCTTGATTTACGCACCAAGGACAATATCTGCTACATTAGGCTACTGTATAAAACAGCCCTTCTTATCGGGACTGCTACATTGTGTGCAGGCATTTAACCCATTGAACAACACCTAAGCCGGTCATTGTATTTTCCTTTGATGTTTAGGCTGAAATGTGGTTAGAATGGCGTTCAGGTGAATGCCTGTAAACATTAGATTTCCTAAAATATGTTAGCCACAATCAAATATTTAATAAAGTATCTCTTCAAAATGTTTCCCAAATTCAGCCAAATACATGAGGTAGGCTACTTGAACAGGCAATGGCATGAGGTAGTCATAGTGGCTAGAGATGTTATACACAAACATTAAATCAGGCTACATCTGTAATTCATGCAGTTGTTTGCTGATTTCACTATGAGAATATGCTTTGGTGGAAACATTAATGCTTAGCTCAGATTAGCAAAAACATTAAATTATGACAACTTACAGTGTTACAAGCAGTGTTTGTAGGTGGATTCATGCAACAGAGCTAGGGGATCCATGGCTAGCATTCTTGTTTGATGTTTTTTTAGTGAGATTGGGGTGCAGGGCACAAGTAGAGATATTCCAATCTCCTCACATCCATTGCACAAACCCATGTGCAGCCTTCAAACACATTTTCAGGCTGTTGTTGTTTAACGAATGCCAAGTAAGCACGATTCACGACAACAAACTCTCCAATCATATACTGAAACAAGAGACCAGGCAAGCCTAGTTCAGCCGGCTCACAATAGAGTGTTGCCCCATCAAGATACGAACCCAGGTCACACACGTGGAAGGTGGGGTAGTTCACCACTACACCAGAGAGCTGTATATTTCATGGGTGTCAGTATTGCCTCTCTTGTACCCTGAACAAATCCACTTTTGCCTCTGGCCGTTTCAACAGCTAATTGGCCATTCATAGATGACATTGATACAGTTAAACTGACCAACGTTTCTTATTAAGTTTACCTCCACCACAAAAAGCATCTATGAACTGTATGCCGTTTGCCACTGGCTGTTTTAAAAGCATATTAGCCAGAAATAAGCTTTACCAGCATCTACTAACTTGGTGAAATAGTCATGAATTGAGCAATTGCTAGTGAGTCTGCCAAAGCGATTTCATTTCAGGCATGAGAACGTATTTTTTTCTTTCCTTCATTCGTGAATGACATTGATACAATAACTATCAATAAAGGTGAAGATAACTGTTTCATCCAGTGAAAGGACGAGAATCGTGGAATGTACAAGTAATAGTTGCAATACAGTATAACATACTCGGCCGACAAATATATTAATAAATGGTGTTGCTCCCAATAGATTCAAACTTAGGTCTTCCACGAGAAAGGCTGAGAAATGTCTTTAACCACTATGCCACTACACATTTCAGCAGTCGCTAGACACCATTGATCATTGTGTTAAACTGACTAACATTTCGGATTAAATGTACCTCCATCATAGCATCTATGAACTGTATGGCTTTTACCACTGGCCGTTTTAACAGCTTATTAGCCAGTAAAAGGCTTACTAATATCAATTATCTTCCTAGGAATAATCATAAGACTTGAGCAATTTCCACGGAACTGAATATGAACATTTCCATGCCAGAAAGTCCCAATATAACCGTATACAGTTTTAGTTAAGGCGTACTATAATGTAACTACAGTATGTTGTAGCCAGAAAATGTGTTTTTCTATCCTGACCCAAAACGCATGCATGGATGCGTACTTCGAGAAACAGTTGCAATGTAACAGTTTTTCAGACTTACTATAATGTAGATACTGAAGGTTTTGGCCAGCAAAGCTTTCATCTATACGGACTAATACAGTAAGTACGTTGCTTTGCCTGTACACGGGACCTATAGATTGCTTTTCCACTGTAGTCAGTCAGTCAGTCAGAGACATTCCGCTCTTCTTAGCTGGCTCCGCTCACGCTGTCCGGCAAAGAATTGTAAAGAATAAATGCCTGATAGTAGCGCGATCCTGTCTGCTCCCACTAAAGACAAGCTCTTACTGGATGGCGCCAGGGTTTTAAAAAAATGCATTAATGGCGACAAAAAATGAACAGCGTTTGTCTTTTAAATTAATTGCTTTGACAGCCCTAAAAAACTATTGATTACTACATCAAAACATATGTGCTGTAGTGGCTATGTAGAGAATTGTATGAATGGTGTAGTGAATGTCAAATTTCACTACCCAAGAAACACAAATATAGTATTTTTATGGTTAGTAAGAAAACTGTATTGTTTCCAGTACTAATCATGTGGTGATTTAAATTACTTGATTATGGTAATAGATACACTATATGGCTAAAAGCATGTGGACACCCGACCATCACACCTGTATGAGCTTGTTGGACATCGCATTCCAAAACTATGGTCAGCATTAACAGCCGCTGCTCTTCTGGGAAGGCTTTCCACAAGATTTTGGAGTGTCTCTGTGGGAATTTATGCCCATTCAGCCAAAAGAGCATTTGTCAGGCGCTGATGTGGGACCAAAATGCCTGGCTAGTGGTCCCATTTCATCCCAATGGTGTTTCAGTGGGGTTGAGGTCAGGGCTCTGTGCAGGTCACTCCAGTTCCTGCACACCGACCATGTTGAAGCATGTCTTTATGGACCTGCTTTGTGCACAGGGTGTCACAGTGTTGTAGAAGCAGGACAAGTGGAGCAGAGCAAACTCCTTTATTATTGATTTCACTCACTTGAACCAATTACAAAATAATAACGATCACCAACCACAGAAGCAAACAACAATGACGAACAAACCAAGGCTAACAAAGTCAACTTAAATTGGGTCCCTAAATAGAGACCTGACACAGGGGCACAGTCATGTTGGAACAGGAAAAGGCCTTCCCCAAACTGTTAACACAAAGTTGGAAGAACCCAACTGTCTAAAAAGCCTTTGTATCCTGTAGCATTAAGATGACCCTTCACTGGAACTAAGGGGCCTAGCCCACACCCTGAAACACAGCCCTAGATCATTACCTGTCCTCCACCAAAACAATGCATTCCAGTAAGTAGCATTCTCCTGGCATCTGCCACAAGCAAAATTGGCCATCAGACTGCCAGATAGTGAAGTGTGATTCAGTGCTCACGTTTCCATTGCTCCAGAGTGCTTTACACGACGCCAGCTAACGCTGGTCATTGCACATGTTGATGTGAGACTTGCGTACAGCTGCTTGGCCATGGAAACCCATTTCATGAAGCTCCCAACACAGTTATTGTGCTGATGATGCTTCCAGAGGCAGTTTGGAATGGCAGTTTGGAGTGAAGCAACATATGATAGACGATTTCTGCGCGCAATTTCACTCAGCAGCCTTGCTCTCTCGGGGGAAAGATCTTGCTGGGCAGAAATTTCACAAACTGATTTGTTTCCAAGGTGGCATCCCTTGACAGTGCCATGACTAGGGTCACTGAGCTCTTCAGTACCACCCATTGTACTGCCTATGTATGTATATATGTCTTTGGAGATTTCATACCTATGTGATGGATTTTATGTCCCTGTGAGCTGGATGCAGCTAGAAACCCTGAATCCAATAATTAGTAGGGTTATCCGCATACTTTTGGCCATATAGCGTATTTACTACCAACAAAACACAACAGCTTTACTGCACATTCTATTTAGTTATGATCATTGGAAAACTGCACTTCCAGTATTCAAATCACAAAAAAACGAACCTGGAAGTAGTTGGTTGTTAATAAATAAATCAATACAGTTTTTTACTAAACAGATTTCACTAGCATTTCAATATGAAATTAGCAAGCGTGGCACACAAATTTTGTTAATCAACAATAAACATGTAGGAAATGTGTACCTCCTTCATGTGAAGGTTTTAAACAGTTGATACTGACAAGTTCAACAGTTACCCAAAAGTCATGACGAAATTGTGCCCTACTATGTAAATTACAACTTGTATCACTACTTGTTTACTACACATCTCAACTGTAATCTGAACAGAAACAACCAGTATGTTCTGTTAAAATCTTGTTTAGTAGTGATGAGTAGTAATTTAGCACCACTTTTTCATTAGGGGCTGGGTTAAGCCAAAACAGATGTTTTATGGGGATATGGGAATAGTCTCAATGCTGCACAGAACCACATCTGTGGTTTATATCTTTCAATTTAGCTTATTTAGCTAAACCAGGGACCAACCTGTATTTTCTGCTATTCTAAATAGCGGTTTTTGGAGAAAAAAATCTATAGGTTTTATACCTGATGAAGTCACTAAGATCTGAGATCTCATAGTCAGAACTTACAATTATCTCCCGGCTCCCCGTCATCAGCCACCATCTGGTCAGATTTGTAGAAGGTTATCCCCCTTATAACCATCCCGTTGGGGCCAGTCTTCACCCCCTGTCTTACCCCATTTTGGGGCATCACCTCCAAGTTCAACATAGACCCCTGAGTGTTGGGGCTGAGCCCTGAACCATCTGTCTTCAGTAACGGTCTGGAGGACTTGTGGCTTCCAACAAACCTCTCCTCATATCTCTCCTGTCAAGTGGACAAAACACATGCATTCTCCACAAAGTTAAAAAAAATGTTAATAACAGGTGTTATGTGTATTCTGATAAATAAGCATAATGTCTCAACATCTGGCAGGATGTAGAAATAAAATTCTGTTCTGAGTAAAAAAATAATTATTCTCACAGGAGTTAACGTTATTGTCACAGTATGATTTAATCATTTAAAACAGGCAACATGAAATAAATAAGTGACACACTATATTTTCATATGTTGAATCATTTGAAGCGAGTCTCTAGTTCCACCCAAAAGTAGTGCGCAATGAAGGGAATAGGGTGCCATTTAGGACACATTACTGTCTCCATCTTGGATTGGCTGAGCAATAATGGACTCCGACCAACACAAAGGCGTTAGCTTGACTGAACGCCTCTCTAATATCCACATCTACTCTCCCAGCATATAAATATCCATTGGATCTGCCAAGCCACATATTAATGTGGTAATTATTTAAAATATGTTCTGTTATTTTAAAGTCACAGGGTATATTGGGGATAGAGGTCCTTTTTTGGTCATTTTGGATGTGATTAAGAAAGAACATGCAAAATACACATCAACGTTCTTATTTGTTTCCGGATTGATCATCAGGCTATTGTGTTCCTGACAATAAGGGGAACTGAAACGTTTTTAAAAAGAATAATAATAATTTTCAGTTTGTCAGGAAATTGGGTAAATATGGTCTTTCAATGTCCTGTACTGGCCAAGTCATGACTGTACAAAGCAACACCATGTGGAATCAATGAATATGGCTCTCTTTGCAATGGCCACACATGACTGCTTCACTTTTTCCTTTTGGTAGAAGTAAGTAGAGACAGATTTGTCTCAATATATCGTGAGAGGGACTTTCTATAAGCTAGGGAACCAGTGAGTATTTATTATGGCATATAGTATTGTGGTGAGCTGTTAAAGTCATTAAAGATAATTTTTATGTATTTACATGTGGCTACATTGAGCTATAAAGGGGAACAAATTCAATATAACATTATAACTGTGGAGCTTTTCTGCCTATTTCAGAGGTTTTCCCGGGCACAAAAATAATGTAAGGGAATGTAAAATCAAAATCTTCAAACAAAGACAAAGATCTTCTGAAAGTGATACAGTGCCTATAGAAAGTCTACACCTGCTTTAAGATTGTTTTCTCCATTTTTGTCTGTTACTTAGACTTTGATGCATTGAACCCCCCTTCCCCCAGTTAGCATTATTGGGACACCATACTTTTAGGGAAATTATATTACTCTTAATAATACAAAATATTAGTTCTTTTCAACATTTGGAGGCACAGTAACCAGCAGACTTGCCAAAAAGGGATACGTGCCCATTTTTTTTCGGAAATCATTAAGGACAAAGAGAGTCCTAGCATGTGAGCACTTCCAAAGAGCGACAAGATGAGTAAACAAGGACATACAAAGCAAGCACTTGTCAGCTCAAAGAGTTTACTGATGAGTTATTGATTTTTATTATGTTTATTTATTTTCTTGATCGAGAGAACCCATTGTGTTATAGTATTATATCAAACTATTCAACGCAGAATTACTTTCTTTTTTATAATTCATGTTTATAATGGCTATAAATCTTAAAGAAGGGTACAAAACTACAAAGGTTTTAGTGTCTTGTTGATACTAGCAAATTGTGTCATATAAAACTATTTTGAAATGTTCACCCTAATGTCACACATTGGTTCCTTTATTTATAGAAAGAGCCATGAACACAAAATATAATCTATGTATGAGATGCTGACATGCAGTTTCTAAAGTCATTGAAGACACACATTGGTGTTGAATTGAAACCACCCACCTCTTTTTTCTGATAGGCTGCAGCCATGTCATTTAGATCTGTCAGTTTCTTCTTTTTCTCCTGGGGCAGCAAGTTAGAGAGGATAGAGGGGCTCTTCTTCCCCAGCAAGTTAGAGAGGATAGAGGGGCTCTTCTTCCCCAGCTGTGGCTGGGCAAAATAACTCTTCTCTGGACCAGTCTTATCCTGGCTCTGATTCTGGCTTTGGCTTTGAGATAATGCCTGGCTCTAGGTTGATACAAATATAGAAAATGTTGTAATAGAAATGCAATTTTCTAAATCACTGTTTAACTTTAAAAAAACGCTGATAAAAAAAGGGAATTCGGTATGGGAGAATGTTGTTTTTTAGAAGGGAGTTCAACAAAGGATGCTTTTCAAGACAATTTATTGAACACACAAGAAACCAGTTATGTATGACTAAAGCAGATTTATTATTCAATGTCCATTAAAAAGATTCCTTCCAGGTTCATGATTGAACCACTACTAAAGTAGAGGTACGACCCCTATGACAGCAGCTCACTACTCCTATGTATACCAACTGAGTCCACAGGCCAATGAAATTTTTAGCTTGCCAGTTTGAGCTGGGCTGTCCCAATCTACAGCCTCCATACACATTTGGCCTGAGATAACCCTGGAGGGCCAAAACTATTCTGGTTTTCATCCTGTCCTTCCAAATCGGGAACAGATTAAGAACTGAAAAACCAGGTGAGTACAGTTAACTAGCAGACAGAAACAAATATCAGATGTGTTTAGCCCTCCGGGACCCGTGTTGATTAACCTTATTATAGGGAGTTCTCAGTTTTCCTTCGAAGTAGGAATGCTGCTATGCTCACCAGCAGGCATCACATTCTGTACTCCCTCTGCCCAACTTCAAGCATGTGATCGTAAGGCATGTTGCCTTATAACAAGCTAATTTGAATCCTGAATGCTGATTGGCTGACAGCTGTGTTATGAACTAATACACCACAGGTATGACATCACATCACTTTATATTGCTCCAAATTTGTTGGTAACCAGTTTTTAAAAGCAATATGGCATCTTAGTTTATGATATATAATCAAAATACAACAGCTAAGAGGTGTTTTTAGGAACAACACATATTGGCCATATCACACCACATTGTGCCTAATTGCTTACTTATGGCCTAGGTGATGGTACAGGTGAGGTGTAGGGTTAACTTCCTCAGTGTTGTGAGACTTACCTTTTCAATGTTTTCCACACGGTTCAGGAGCTTAGTTGTGACGGAGTGCAGCTTCAATAGATCCAGACCATAGAAGGATACCTCCAGCAATTCAATAATCGAGCTGAGCTAGAATGGGTCAAGTATATTCTGTCAGGGTGTTGCTTTCATTCTGAAAACATACATGCCATAAAAAATATATTTCCCATAGTGCATACTTTGAGAATGCTCTCTTTGCCCAGACAAGCTAAAAAAAACACTATCACAGCCCATTCATGTGTAAAACATTTTTTTAAAAGCATCCAACTCCTCTAGTGAATTACAAAAGGAGTAAGAGGAATGAAGATGTAGTGATGCTGATGGCGCCCAGTCAGCTTGACACAGGGCATCAGCTGGTGAGAGTTGGATGACACATACTTCGGCAAGGTCCAATATCATGGACGAGGTCCAAGTTATCACCTTAATATTATCCTTCCCTGCTTCCCGTAGCTGTTTCAACCTGAAGTCCCCCTCACAGGGATTGACCGCAGATGCAGGAGCGATGCAGGCGCACTTGCACTCTGGCCCTGAGGTGATAGTTTCCACAGTGTAGAAGTCTTGTGCCGTGGCGGTTCCCTCTTCAATCCGCTGACAGGCGCTCCTGCTCATGGGTCTGACAACACATTTACAGCGACAGTCAGAGCCTTCCGACAGGGCTTTCACTTTGTCATAATCACCCAGCAGCTACAAAGAGAAGAGGAGGATGCATTTTCCACCACTTATAATCAGAAAGCATTTTTCTTTATATAATTACAATGTATCTAAAATCTTGCATACAGTGGTAATATATAGGCAAGTTTAAGTGCAAATACATTTATATAAAAAATACTGAATCAATACTATCTAAAAAAAAAACGTATAATAAGTAGGTTTATAGATGTTTCTCCTGATATTACAAATGTTTTAGGTAAAGATGTTAGCATCTACCTGCGTAAGGATGTTCTGATGTGTGTCCATCTCTTCCGGTAAAGTATCGTTGTGTTCTCCTTGGTCGGAAATAGGTTCTGCATTAATCGCAGGTTTAGTTGTCGCACGTATGGAAGTACTCGTGCGCTCCTTTGGCGCAGCAGAACAAAATGCTATAAGGGTGCAACAAATGATGCACACCAAAGCCGGTTTCGCCATCCTGAATGAAAGGGACAGCTAAAATACTGTATGCAAAAGACTGCGTAAAACTCAAACTTTTCGATTTTCCTTGAATATGAATTTGATCCCATATCATATTTCTATTTCATCAGCAAATCGTCCATTTTCCTATAGCCTATAAAAAACAACGACCAGTAAGAAGTTATTGTTGGAAACCGACGTTTTGCGGTCCCCTGTGTGCTGTTATGTGCATCTGCTGGGAGAGACTGTGGGTTGATAAGAGGAACTGCGCTGGAGTCCTTGGATCGAAGACTTGACGAAAGGGGGCAAGGAGAAATGTAACTGTGTGAAGTAGATATCCCACAAGTGCACGTCAAAATTCGTCTAAATATGCTTTAAGTTAGGTAAGAGATTGGTTATGGTCAATTTAGACTTTTGCAGGTCAGCAGAGCCTTAACATCTCGAGGTCAATAGGAATCAAAATAGCAATTTTGTAAAGATAAAAACAGTTATGTAAACTTAAAGCATATTATAGTGTCCTTAAATTATAGGATGACCATGACGTCAACATATGTTTATGAAAAATTATTCCGGAACAGATTCCTAGTAAACGGGTTTGAACGTTAGGACAGTAAACAAAATGTTGCAAGTTCGAATCCTCGTGAAATATTATTGCTCATAGAGCGTCTGCTGAATGACTGAAAGGTAGACTTGAATGCGTTTTGCTCGTCATGCACTAAAGAAGTAAGTGCCCTCTGGTGGTTCTTAGCAGGTATAATGTTTCTTGAAAACTGTTTTCACATTTTACGGCATTATAGAAAGTTGTGGTGTGATACAAGCTTGTACTAACACTTACTGTAACGTTATAGTTAGACTATAAAGTTTCAACTAAAACTCTAGGCACAACAAAAAAGTGTTTTTAGTACTTTTTCACAACCTAACAGAAATATTTTCACAACGTTGCAAAACCGTCCTGAACCATTAATTCTTTTTCTGTGTACTGGGTTAACTTGCTACCCCACTTGGAGTAACTACCCCCTAGGAATAATGTCTACTTGCGGACACAAAGATGTGAATGTTGGGGAACAAATGATATTAAGATGATGATTAGACTTAGGAGAACAAACTGTAAGGGAATCAAATTGATGCAATGTATACTTTTTTAGAAAGATATGTTTTTATAAGATTTTTTTTTTTTTACTGGGGTACACATGTACCCCAGTAAACTACAGGGTTTTACACATGTACTGAAGTCCATATGTCCATATGTTTTTATAAGAAAATTGTTTTTTTTACTGGGGTAAGGCTTTCTACTTTTAAATAAAACAAATGGATAGATCTAACCTAATTGAAACATATCTGGTAATCTTTAAACATTTTTTTTATTACCAACTTACATCAGTAACTTTTGTGGAAATATGTCCAAAGGTTGTGATGACACAGAACATTTTTAGTTAAGCAAGATAAGTGGCGGCTGGAGAACGTGTTGGGCAAAATATTTGTCCACACCTTCTGGGAATTTTGACAATTACTTTGGTGTGGGCAAGTTACCCTAGTGGACAAGTAACCCCATCTTACCCTACTATATAGCCTACTGTAAATTTCTGCAAAACAAACATTGAGACAATTGGGGCATTCTATTCTAACGACAGCTTGCGTCATCGGGTGAAAGCGTGGAATGGGGTCCTTTTCGTGTCCTGATTGAAACATAAATAAATCTGTTTGAGCAGCTGATAGTACACCAAATACGCATGGCCCGTAGTTTGGATGCGTTAGCAATTGCTGCTTCATTGAAATTATTATTCAATTCAAATAAGGATAACACCTTCAACGGACTACCCAGTAATAAACTCTGTTTTCCAGTTGGTGTCATTGTAAACATTTTAAATCCACTCTCCTCTATGAGACAGTGAATTATACTCAAATTCCCTACATCAACATAAACAGATTTGATTTTCAATCAATCAATCAAATGTATTTCATAAAGCCCTTTTTAACTTAGCAGTTGTCACAAAGTGCTTTTACAAAACACCCGGCCTTAAACCCCAGGGAGCAAATAGCAGTAGTGTTGAACTTCAGTGGCTAGGGAAAAACTCCTTAAGAAAGCCAAAATGTAGGAGGAAACCTAGAGAGGAACCAGACTCCAAGGAGTGACCAGTCCTCTTCTGGCTCTGCCGGGTGAATATATTAAGAGTCCAAATTGTAATAGTTAATCGATGCATGTGGGCTGAGCCCAGAGTCTATTTAAACCTATTCCAGATCAGAGGCATGACCAGATGGACAAGGACTGGGACAGATGGGGGGGGTCAGCAGAGTGGCAACTGAAATCGTCAGGTATCGTCTTGATCTGCAACACAACCAGGAGGACTTTGGACAGGGACCGCAACGAGTCAAGGCTGGTACTCCGCAGGTGTGGGTCAAGACCTCATGTCCACCTAAATTTAAAATGACAGAAGACAAGGAAAATTCAGACCCTACTCCCCCAGCACATTAATATAGCAGCATAAAATGTTGGGGCTGAGACAGGGGGGTCTAGTGACACTGTCGCCCTATACGGGGGTGAACCCGGACAGGGCCCAACAGGCAGGAAATCAATCCACCCACATTGCCAAGCATCAACCAAAGGGACACCCACCAACCGCAATCATTCTGTATGAGGGCCGAGTATTGCCAGCAGGTTATAGAGCTCTAGGATAGAAGGCCCTGCCTCCAGCTGTTTGTTTAGATATTTCAGGTACAGTTAGCCTGGCTTATTTTTGGTTTAATATAACGTAGCTATGTTGCTGCATCTAAGGTTACATGCAGATATGTATGGCTGGATCATTTCAGCGAGATAAGTAGGAGCAAGTCCATGTATTGATTTATAGGTTAACAATAATACCTTAAAATCAGCCTAAACCTAAGAGGCAGCCGGTGTTAAGAAGCTAGTAGTGAAGTAATGTGTTCATATTTTTTTTGTTCTGGTTAGGATTCTAGCAGCCGTGTGCAGCACTAATTGAAGTTTATTTATTAATTTATCAGGGTAACTGGAAAAAAGAGCATTGCTGTAATCTAATCTCGTTTTTTTGCCTCAGTTTTTGATAGAAAGTTTCAGATTTTTGCAATGTTTCGAAGATGAAAATAAGTAACTCTTGAGATATATTTAATATGTTCATCAAAGGAGAGGTCAGGGTCAAGGGTAACGCTGAGATTTCTTACAGTTTTTTGGGATAAGACCATCCAGCTGTCAAGGTTCACAGTGAGATCTGCCAATAGAGCATTTCTGTTTTTCTTGAG
The DNA here is from genome assembly GCA_016801105.1 of Esox niger. Lineage (NCBI taxonomy): Eukaryota > Metazoa > Chordata > Actinopteri > Esociformes > Esocidae > Esox > Esox niger. Next base: position 1,538 of record JACXGJ010014265.1, on the reverse strand, counting down.
TTTAAAAGCAAGAAGTTCTCAGTCATCCACTTCTGAAACACATGCACATTGAAAAAGTAGCACATTTTCAGATTTCTCCATGCTTCATTGAAATAATATATAACTGTGTGTCATCAGCATAGCAGTGAAAATTGACACTGCGATTCCGGATTGCATCTCCAAGAGGCAGCATATATAGTGAAAACAATAAAGGGCCCAGAACCGAGCCTTGAGAAATACCAAAACATACTTTTGATTTGTCAGAGAATATACCATCCATACATACAAAATTATATCTTTCAGATAAATTAGATTAAAACCAAGCTAGAACAATCCCACGTAGCCTAATATGGGTTTCCAGACTCTCTAAGAGAAAGGAGTGATTAATAGTGTCAAAAGCATCACTAAGATCAAGAAGGAACAGGACGGATGCGGAACGTTTCTCTGAGGCCATTAGAAGGTAATTTGTTACCTTCATGAGTGCAGTCTCAGTACTATGATGTGGTCTAAAACCAGACTGGAGCAATTCATAAATGTTATTTGTCTTCAGGAAGGCATTCAGTTGTTGGAAAACACATTTTCTAAGAATTTTGAGAGGAATGGGAGGTTCAATGTTGGCCTATAGTTGTTTGTCTGGATCCAGATTCAATTTTAAAAGAGGCTTAATTTCTGCACTTTTTAGTGAGTTTGGTTGCAGGTTACATAATGTCTGAGAGGTTCTCAATTGGATTCATGTCTGGGGTACATGAGGGCCAGTGAATGAAGTCAATGCCTTCATCATCCAGGAACTACCTACACACTCTGGCCATATGAGACCGGCTATTGTCATGCACCAGGGGAAACCCAGGGCCCACTGCACCGGCATATGGTCTTGCAAATGTTCTGAAGATTTCATCCCAGTACCTAAAAGCATTCAAGGTACCATTGGCTAGCAGATGGAACTGGTGTGACCCTCCAATGATATGCCTCCCCAGACCTTTACTGACACAACCAAACACTGACCCACCATGCTGGATGATGCACCTCCAGTCAAAACTCTTCAAGCTCCTAAAGTTTGCGGATAACACCACCCTCATCACACTTTTTTCTGATGGAGACAAGTCCGCCTGCAGGTGGGAGATTCTTCGTGCGGTAGCCGAAAAAGTTAAACTGGCCAACAACTTTGATGGAGAATTTCTACACTGCCATCATAGAGTCCAACCTGACCTTCTCCATCGCCGTCTGGTACGCAATTCATTCTGCAGAGGGTGATTGGCTGCAATATGCTGTCTCTACACAACCCACACACCTCCAGGATGTGGAGGCAATTTGGGCTGATCCCTCTCAAAACCTCTCACTACAAGAACAGTTTCTTTCCTACAGCAGTAAGCCATATGAACATGCCAACATAAGCAAATAGACTATAGCTTGCTCCCCAAATACACCCACAACCAGATAAATCTATTACCCCTCCCCACATACATACACAACCCTCAACTGGACACCTGTCTGCATACATACACAACCCTCAACTGGACACCTGTCCACATACATACACAACCCTCAACTGGACACCTGTC
>JACXGJ010014264.1:0-15085 GCA_016801105.1 Esox niger | reverse complement strand
ACTCCCTGGAACAGGCTGCATGCTCCACAGTAGACCCATGGGCTCTGTGCCTTCATATGTTCCTCCCACACTGGCATCCTGAGACACTATTTAAACAACATTTAAAGACATGCTGGTTTGGGACTCATTCAGACAAGGTCTACTGATAACCAACCTAGTTTAAGTCCACACTGTATTTAAAGATGTTACATATGAGGAATATATGTGAATTACGATTAAATAAAAAATAAGTATATGTCACTGCCAATTACAAAACTACATTAAATGGAAATTTCTAAACAATTTCAATCAAAACCTCAACAGCAGAATGGTGTGTGGGGGGTGTCCATCAGGGACCTTTAGCCTACCTGTCACCGTGCCTATGTTGTCACTGGTGTAATGCCCGAACGCTTCCCAGTAGTCCTTATCCTCTGAATGATAAAGGGAATGTAGTGTCACAGGATACAGTGGAGGTAAATTCCTTACGATTGAATGTATCTTCTCATCCACGAGTCCTCGCGGGGGCTTTACTGACAAAAGCGGAGTAAGTGTAGCCATAGTAGAAGACCTGTAAGACAGAATAAAAAAACTTGGAATCACGTAACCGTAGTTGACTTTTAAAAACTCCCTACAAAATAGTAACATCATATTCGCGGCTGTCAGTGAGAATTACAGTACGAGTTTACTTACAATTTAACTACAAACACGAAAAAACGAATGAACTAAACCGTAACATTACTTCTATGGTGTTTCGTTAAACGGTGGGCACTCAAGGTCAATGGTGCTTTACCGCCATACACTGTGCAAGATTTCGCACTCCGAACCATACGACTGTCAAAGGGTACGAACTATAAATAGGGACAGTCGCGTTTGCAGAAAAAAATGTTTTGTCCCATATTTTTACTTGGTCCTGTTTTTTATTGGTCCGACCTGCTATCCATTCAAATGTGACAGGTGTCAAGTCATGATTTGCCCCCACTGTCTATCTTGAAGTTGCTTTTTTACCGACAGAGTTTTTATTCAATCATATTTTTGTTTTCACTAGCTACCAAGCCCAAGCAACTCTGCGCGCGAAACCCCACCACTGTAACTGGAACTATCCATGAAGGCAATGTAATTTGTTTGAGTAAGTTTTGCATTAAAATGCACAGCTTTCTATGAGAGATTTGCACACGACCATCCGGCTTCTTATTCGTGCAGAGTTCAAAATCCAGCGTCGGTGATGGCATGGGGGGGGGGGGGCATTAGTGCACCACCTTCCCTGTGCCGAAGAAACCTTCCATCACCTGCCTGAACGACTACCTCCCTGTAGCACAGACAACTACCAACATGAACCGGCTAGTCAGAACTCACATAGGCTCCACCCTTCCTGACACCTTGGACCCCTATTAATTAGCATACCGCCCTAATAGATCTATGGACGATTCCATCGCCCTGGAGACACACCACACCCTCTCTCATCTGGAAAAAGTAATGTCCCCAAATAAACCGTTGAGTCCACGAAGTTTCTCGGTGCATTCATCAAGAATGACCTCACTTGGTCCAGACCAGCAATCACAGAAGTGAAAACGGCCCATAAATGTCTATACATCCTGTGGAGTCTCAATAAAATTGGCATGTCTGCAAAAATTCTCCAACTTCTACTAGTGGACCATCCTCTCAGGCTGCATTACTGCCTGATACAGCAGCTGCTCCACTGCAGACTGCAACTCCCTCCAGAGGGTGGTGAAGTCTGTGGAGAGCATCATCGGCTGCCATCTCCCCTTCATGCAAGCCATCTACCATGCATGATGCCTGAGGAAAGCATGTAACATATTAGATGACAGTCACCCAGGTTATGGCCTGTTCACACTGCTGCCGTCTGGTAGGCGCTACCAGAGCATCGGAGCACACGCCTCCAGACACAGTGTTTCCCATCAGGCTACTAAGCTTCTCAACCAGTATCACTGATCCATGATCATACTGATCACACATTGACATTCCAGTTGCTCTGACATTCAGGTACATTTAATGGCCATTAGAATATTCCTTAACATGTACCACTCAGAAACATATTATACCCATATGTATCTATAATACTCAATGCTTCTACCATACTATTCTTTTTCCCTATCCTACAATTTCAAAATGGATGCTAGATTACTTTTTCATAAAGTTGACACTTAACAAAAAAGGTTGACATTACTATGTAACTGTAATGTAAATACACATCAACAACTGTATTAACAAAAATGTAATACCACAGGTTTTAGATGCATAACTGATTACTGACCGTATTTTTCAACCTCCAATTGTGGGTGAGATATGTAATATGTTGTGCATATCTGCGGAATCTCTAAGTAGAATTGTTCTTGCCCCTGAAATCTGAATGTCAGGTTGTTTGATGGTCAGCATCCAGCTGTAGGAGGGACAGTCACTGTTACGATTAGCTACAGAGACAACATACTTGGTGTAGTTATTCATATAGTGCACCTGAGCTGACTGCAAAAGTAGAATTCCAATATGTTTTATGTGTAACAAGAAATTTTGTAATTACTAAAACAAAATTGTGTGTTGTCAACACATCGAGTAGCATCCTACTGGAGATTTTGTAATTACCCTTTGTTTAGTGTAATAACCGATATCGATTAATAATTTCTCTATTGAAATTACAATGAAAAACCTGTGGTACTACATTGTTGTTAATACAGTTGTTAATATGCATTTATGTTGCAGTTAAATAGTAACAAGTGTCAACTTAAGTGTTACCACGTTTTTATATATATTACTGCCCTACTCTCCCTATCTACAATATCCAATACTACTACCAATATTGCTGCTAGTTTACAGTACTCTTTTTAAACTGCTGCTATGTACAGGGTTATGTATATTATTGCTTTATCCTCTTGCTACATAATTTTTTTACTCTGTGTAAATGTTTTTCTTCTTAACTCTCACTAGTAGTTGTAGTGTGCTATGCCACCATTCCTAAGCTTATTTCACACGTTTTTATGAAATTCAATAACACTACCAATTGCTGCTAGTTCACACTGTTATGTGTATTACTGCCATGCTTGACTAATCCAATATTCAATAATGCTAAACAGATTGCTTTTATATAAAAAAAAAATACTACCTAGATTGCTGCTTAGTTTACAGTACTCTTTTTATAAACTGCTGCTAGTGTACAGTGCTATGTATATTGTTGCTTTATTTTTAATTATTTAATTAACTTAACTCACTACGTAGTTGTCAGGTGCCATGTCACAGGAATTTTATTGTGCAGGATGACGCGGTGTTGTTCGGTGCAAATTAACACAAATAAACCTTGTGTCACATTGCTGTTTCAAGTACAGAAGGGCAGAGACAAAACAGTCTTTGGAATCCATTTTAATAAGGAAAGAAACAAAAAAAAACTCAAACAGCTCTAGCAACTGGGTAGTATAGCCTTCGGCTGAGAACCAAAAATTAACCACATTAATGTGGGCAAACATTCAACATAAATAGGTTCTCCAATTGGAGGCAACAACCAACACCTGCCACCCACGTCCTGACTATGGCCCCAGCCAGTGCGAAGATGGCTAGGGGCATAGCCAGGACGTGACAGTACCCCCCCCGAGGCGCGGGCTCCTGAACGCAAAACAGGGACAACCAAGGGGGGCAGCCCGGCGGGCCGGCAGCGAACGGTCAGGGGAAAGCCCAGCACCCGGAGCGGTCGGGACAGGCCAGGGGGGGGGCGGCGCGGCCGGGATGGTAGTAGGCGGCGCTGGCTCGGGCGGCGGAGGAGCGGCCGGTGCAGAAGGGGGCGCCGCTGGCTCGGGCGGCGGAGGAGCCGGGGCAGAAGGGGGCGCCGCTGGTAAGGGTGGCGGAGCTGCCGGTTCAACAGGAGGCGCCGCAGCTCAGGCGGCCAGCCCTCGGCGGCGGACTCAGGCAGCGCGGGTGGCCACTCCTCCGTGGGCGGCGTCATTGCCGGCCAGTCCTCCGTGGGCGGCGACGGCCTGACTATGGCCCCAGCCATTGCGAAGATGGCTAGGGGCATAGCCAGGACGTGACCCCTTGAAACAAGTTGGCTAGGATTGCCAGCAAGGATTGCCAGCATTAATCTGATTGGTCAAAAGATCAGATCGAAATTAGGCTCCATTTACCAAAGTGCCCAACCTGCTTAACGCAGTACAAACAGCTCACTGACCCTCACCCATCACCTTTTTCAGAGCATCCACTCAGAGGGTGTAAACACAAACCAACCAATTTGGATATTTATCAACTACATGGTTTTCTATCCAACCACATCAAACAATTTCACATCAGATGGATTCCCAGCACTAATCTGATTGGTCAAAAGTAGGAACAAGTGAAGGAAAGATCAGAATTTGGCCCTTTGGTAAATGCAGCCTAAGCCACGTCATGCAGTACAAACAGCCCAATGAACCTCACCTACCACCTAAAATACACTGGGTCCACATCAATCTCTTGTGGTACATTGACAAACTGCATGAGAAATAACAAACAAGTTTATATACAAACAAGTCTATAAAATATACACACTTACATTTTCACTGATAGTACATTTCTTTCAGAATAAAACAGTTGTCTGCATTGGCACTCAGGATTTAGGAAAAATACATGCCCATTTGGAATCTGATGCCAGCAACACGTTTCAAAAAAGTAGCTGGCATCAAATTCAAAGTAGGCATATATTTTTCAAGAAACAATAAAATTATTGTTTCAACATCTGATTTGTTGTCTTTGTACAATGTTCTATTGAATATAGGGTTTGAATTATTTCCACATCATTGCATTTTATTTTCATTTGCACAACAACCCAACTTTTTGGGAAACAGGGTCATACATACAACACATTACAGAAGATTTTGTAGATTTTTACACATCGTCCGACAGTTTAAAGTGAACTCAATTCTCTTTGAATTCACAATGCCCTTGCCCATAAACAAAGACAGACACTATGTAGCTGGTTCCCTTCAACAAACCTTATTGTGTCCATGTTGCTGCCATGTTATAATAAAAGCATGTATTTTCCAAGAACGTTCATGGAATGTGTTGAGGATACTTACACATGTAGATGAGGTTTTTGGACAGACATGATTAGACTGTACTTGCATTAAGGATAACAGATTGCATTCTGGGACCATATATTTTCCTAAAACTTTAAATTTTACACAATTATACAATTGTGTGAAAACTGCAAATCTAACTATTTTCTTAAAGGGTGAAAACAGACCCATAATTATTTAAGTCTTGTCATGCACACATTTATTACATTAACACTATCAAGTCAAACCTTAACTTATTCTAGGTCTGGAGGGGCCTCTGGTGTAACATCACAGCTTGGCCTGAGGGACTGAATCTTGACTGGGGTAAAGATGTTGCTGTAAAAAACGGAGAATCTTTTCCCAGGAATCTTCCTGAGCAGAGGCGTGTGGTTTACGGGATCCTCCCCACAACAGAATCACTGCAAAGACCCAAACACACACACACACGTCACTTTGCGTGTCAAGCATTGGTTTTACACAGGGGGAAATTTTTCATGGCAACTTATTAAAGCTATTGGCACAAGCTCATGCGTTATTTAACCTCTATTTAATATTTTGACAGACCAAGTTGGTATCACTGGAAAGTTCATTTTACCATTTTAAAATGTCCTCTTTGGCCAGGGGCATTAGCTATTGGGTGCATCTAAAACAAGGTAATTTTTATCAAACAATTCAACACAATCTCGGCTCTAGGAAGGCTATTCAACTTTTTTGCTCATTGCTAGTTAAGTATAAAATGAACTTTGCTGCAGAACCTGTTAAGAGTATATCTACGGATATGATACTCACACTGAATTTAATACTGAAATGTACATTACGACTATAATTATACTAAACAGATAAGTTTTATAAGTAATATATAACAGGATGAAGACCGGAAGTATATCTGTTAATCCTCAAAATGTTCTGTTCTGTAATCATATTATTGAACACCTACAATCAACTCAACATTAAACTGTTTTGATCACATGTTGCAAATGAATGACACAAACACACCACAAAAAATATAGACCAATATGTGTGACTGTCTGGGCATCGTTGAAAATCACAAATCAGTGTCCAGAAACATCACAATATATTACTGTAGGTGAACTTGCTCACCATTCTTTGTGACACCAACCTCTGTTGTCATTGTAGGGAGGTGTTACAGGAGCCAAGGCCCTTGTTAATGTAATAGAAATAACATGTTGCCTAAACCAGAAATTAACCGGATAAATAGATCTTTGTCTTGTGTAGCAAAAAACACTGTGAGGTTGGACTATGTTAATAAATCCAGGACCACAAACACATTGTTTTACAAGTCTAGCATTGGTTATACGCAGACAATCTATTTGCAACTGAGATTTTCTCATGTTATATCTTAGGTGGAATGATAAGTGGTTGATTAATGCCACCTACATTTTCACTGCTTCAGTTCCTGCATCTTTTAACTACAGAAGATTAGCTCAATGTAGTTCCTGAACCTAAACATAAACAGTTCCAGCACACAGTATGAGCACTGGCTCCTATTTCAGTCCAGTTCTACTACCGCCTTTCTCTGAGAGCCGATCATCATTCTTGTATTCATAATCATTTCTGTGTGATCCCAACTTGTCATTGAATTTCCTCTGAGAACCTGGAAGTGGGCATTTTTGTCCTGTCACTTAGAAACGCAGTTCTTTCATGCACTCAAACCATATGTTTTATTATTAACAAAATGTTATTAATGTTTTAATATTAGCAAAATATTATAAACAACAATAATATCTTACATAATAGGCTACTGGTACCTTAAGTTTAACATCTGCCCATATTTCACTTTTTTGACAAGGGCAAACCATTCTCTCCTGGGGCCTCATTTATCAGTCGTGCGTATGCACAAATATGTACCTAAACCATGCGAACGCCAGTTTTGACACTAATGTTGGCATTTATCAATGTTGAACTTAACAGGAAAGTGTGCGTATCTCTACGCAAATTTCAACCCATGCGTGTGCACAGCCTAGCGGGTGAACTGAAGAAATACCATGCTATTTTGGAAAAGCTGTTAGAGGAATGTCAACTGAAACACATGGGAAAAACCTTATCAATAGAAATATGAATAGCCCACAGGAATACGCAAACTAAATCCTGGGACATTGCACACTTATAGTCTACAGACGTAGCAAGCGGCAAAACCCTACAGCCTGTAGCTGATCCAAAACCAATTAGAACCAATAGGAGGTAAAACGTAGCCCTTTCAGTGGGCAAATCCATAGTCACATGTCCATGTACGTAAATAAAACATTTAACATTGCATATTTTACCATACACTACTATATGCCGATTCATTTGAAAATGCTCACTTTTACAACCTAGAGGTTGTTTGTGTTTTTGAACGAACTACAGCAATATCACACATGTTGGCTTGCAATTTGTAATCTGACAAAATTGCCAATACATTTCAGAAATTACTTTTATTAATAATTCTACTAGAAAAAAATTTGATATAACATAAAACAGGTACGCTTATTCACCACAAATAAAACAGCCAATAGGACTACTCAAAATAAAAGTTATAGGCTGTTGCTATGTAGAACTAAACATAAAATGCATTCCTCTAAAAATATAACAATTATTTTAACAAGGTCTATCCAAGAGTCATTATCTTCAATAAAACTTCTGAAACGTTATATACTTTCTTGGCCACATTCCGTTGGTGACTATTTCTTTTAACAAATATTGCGTTTGCAAGACAGCCTCGGCCACAAACCGATACAGTCTCCACTCGAAACCATACGGGACGCTGCCGAACTGCAGAGCCCCACAACCCCACTCTGGTATGCCACTGCAGATTTTTTCAGACTTTTACAGACTTTTTCTGTAGCGAAGATAGCAGCTAAATCCTAGCCCCACATGACTTGAACAGGGCTTGACCAATTCCATTTGTTTCCTGAATGTGGGGTTGAAATGTTATGATTACCCATGTGGCAAATGATCATTAACTGCAACCGTCCCACAGCGACATGTGGTTGTCCCCATTTGAACTTTTCCACTCTGATCTACCCAGTGATTCCAGTGATGTGCTAGTCAATGGGAAAAATCTGTCACACTTTGCCCACCTCCTGTAGTTTGGACACCATTTAGGAGTGTAGCAAATCACTTCCTCACATCCACCTTGACTGATCTCTGACCACTTTATTAAGTTTACAGCCATGTCTTGCAATGCAGAATATTTATGACTTCTTGTCGAGCTACATTTCAAAATAATTACACGTTTTTAGATTCTATATGAGATCAAATTATTTGAAGTTGACATGAGAAATGTATTTTCTTGTTAGTTTTTTTCAGAACGGTCCCACCTTGTATCGACTGAAATTACATAGTCAATAGGGCTAATTTGGATACGTTATATGGGTATTTTTGAATGACCGTTAGCTTGTTCCTATAAGCAAAAGTATAGTAAGGGTCAGTGATATCAACAGAAGCATGCGTATGTGTTGGGTAAATCAGTTTGATAAATCCCAATAATTTGTGCGCACGCAAATCGTAAGATTTCCACATACGCCACAATTTTGTAAGAAACGTACGCAAGATTGATACATGAGGCCCTAGACATTTATGTCACAACATTATGTTCAATTCAAAGGAACTATTAACATTTCTCAAATTAGTCTACTAACTACAAAAGTAAAAACATTGATCTATCTTGAACAAACCTGACTGAAAATATAATCATGAACAAAAGACAATAACTAGCCAACTAGGCAGTATGATTCACACAATGTTTCTCAGGCGAGAAATTTAGATATTTTTAATTAAGTGTACAGACTGGAGATGTGGGAGGGCGATTGAAGCTTGTTCTAACCCACACGTAACAGCAGGCCAACATCCCATCCATTCCTTTACAGGCAGCCCAACTAGCCATTTGAGTTTATTGAACGACAGGCGCGTAATGTATGGAGAATTGCTCCAATGTTGCAATACTTGTTTTTCCCAGAGTACACAGCACACCGATAGTACAGTACCTTTTTCTACTGTTTGCTGCATTACGAAGTTGCTGGCTCTAACATGGGGAGTGTAGGGTGGCTCAATGAGGTGTCCTGCACCAGGGTATCGGAACGTGGTCAGCAAGTGCTCATTTCCTGCTGCACGCATCATCTGGGTCATCTGCAGTTCATTGGTTAAAGATCATGAAGTTAAATGTCACAGGCAAGCTCAACCATAATGGGACCTGAGAAGCTAGTGTATCTTTTTTGTGAGTGTTTTTTACTCACATCCTCGGCAGACTCCACTGCGGCTAAATTCTGATCATCCTCCCCGACAATCAAGATCACAGGACACTTTATTCTCCCCACCTGTTAAAAACTCAACAATGAAAACATACGCTACTGCTCCATTCAAAAAAGATTAGTTTGTAATCCAACCATATACCTAGGTATTAGTAGGACGATACATTCAACAGTTAATCCACCCGATTTAACAAAACTAACTTTCTCTGGCTTAGCAAGGTCCTGAATTTAGTGTATTCAAAACCTGAAGAGAGACCTACAATGCAACAGAATCAACAGCATGAACATAAGGAGGACAGTAACACATTGCTGAGTAATCTGAATATTGATGCAACTCTGACAGTTGCATCCCAATATTCCAACGTCTTTGGCGAGAATGGAGAGTTTGGAGGTAAGACTATAGTTATTTGCAGTAGTGAGAGGTCACAAATTAATTCCCAAGTGCTGGGAATGGAACTGGTACAGAGACTCAAGTTGAAAGAGGGAGCCACAGGTTCAGTAATAAAACCAGCTGCTATATATGAGAGTTGGGGATCTAGATTGTCTGGGCCCACAGACGTATAAATACCTACTGCCTTCAGTGCTTTAAGAAACATAAGAAACCCAATCAAAGTTAAAATGGTTTACCTGAGGGCTTAAAGTTGAATCTAATATCACGGTTTACTGTAACAGAACTTACATGAAGCCCGAGTTCCACCATTACCAAAAACTGAACCAGGAGATATGAAGCGCTGGTTAAAAACCCTGACAATATCAGCTTTATCCGTTACTTTTGCCCATTGTATGGTGTGTGTGTAAGATAAAAAAAAATAACAAAAAGATTCTATACATACAGTGGGGATATTTATAATATATATAATTATTAATTTGCAATAAAATGTATGAACCGGTTTGACACCTCTGGTCTAGGTGGTGTCGACTTTCTGTAGACACTTCGTATGCAATGAAGCTGTGAAGATGTCTGTACCAGGTCTAATCTGTAACAGCCAGTAAGAGCAGTTGGAGCAGCTAAAAGGTAGTATTCTATCATGTGCAATAGCTTCTGCAGTGTTGATTGGCTCATAATTAAGCTGTAACCTTGAGCTTTAACTTTGTCTAATATTTTCAGTTGTGGCCCCACTGTTAGTTTGTGTGTGTTAACTTACATCCACTTTCAGTCCAGGGTCAGTTGGAATAGGTAGAATGATGTCTTTCCAGACCAAACAGCCCTCCTCATCAAATCGATATTTGTGTGTGTTCCTGGCAGTAGAATATCATATTATAGTCACAAAAGACAAAAAAGACATGGTTCCATCTATAAAGTGTAGCTTCCTACAGTCAAAGTCCCATACTGAATACTGAGTGGACAGTATTTAATGTTTGTGAACAAGAGTTCCCCCTTCCTTTACAAATGTAGTTAGTGTTCAGTTCGGTGTCGTCACTTACTCTATATAGTTTATAAAAATATTTTTGAGTGGCGTGTTGATCGGTTGGATGTGACTCCCGCTGACACACACACAGCATCTGGGCTGCAATACACACATCAGACTGTTTAACACTAATAAAAACAAACACACAAACACAACATAGTAATAGTAGAGACTCACGCTGACTGCTTTGGAGTAGGCTGCCATGTGGAGGGTGATTGACGATCCCAAGGAAAGACTAAACAGTGCAACACTGTCCTTCATCACCAGGGGGTGCTCTTGAACTATCCTGAATGCTTTCTACACAACAAGACACAGAAGAAAAGCAAGTCAACGGCTAAGAAGTGGGAGGCGGGGGTGTGTGAAGAATGCAATTTAGTGGATGTAATATACAATCTTGTTCCCAAAAAAGCTCCTGCTCCATTCAAACCTAGGAGGACATGAGGTCTTAGCCCACTCCTCCCGAGTACCAGGCTGTAAAGGCTTGTTGCTGCCACTGTCCAAAGTCCTCCTGACTGGTCACCCCTCCAAGCCTGGTTCTTCTCTTGGTTTCTTCCTACATTTTGGCCCCTCTTAGGGATCTTTTCCAAGCCACTGTGCTTCAACACTGTTTTTGCTTGCTCTTTGGGTTTCAGGCTGGGTGTTTTGTAAAAGCACTTGGTGACAACTGCTAATGTAAAAAAGGCTTTATAAATAAGTGTCATTGATTGATTGATGGATGTGCAAATCATTTAAAACTTAACAAAAAATAGTAAAAAGACAACATATCAAATGTTGAAACTGATAAATTGTATTGTTTCTTGAAAGGTCTGTGCCGACTTTGAATTTGATGCCTGCAACAAGTTTAAAAAAAGCTGGGACAGGGGCAACAAAAGACTGGAAAAAGTGTGTAATGCAAAATACAAACAATTGTTGGAAACTGATTTTGATTCATTGGCTGCAGTTAACATGATTAGGTATAAAAAGAGCATCTCAGAGAGGATGAGTCTTTCAGAAGTAAAGATGGGTAGGGGTTCACTGCTCTATGAAAGATTATACAGGAAAATAGTGCCACATTTCAAGAATAATGTTTCTCAAAGTAAAATTGCAAAGAGTTTGGGGGTCTCATAATCTACGGTACAAAATAGAATCAAAAGATTCAGAGAATCCGGAGAAATATCTGTACGCAAGGGACAAAGCCATGAACCTATACTAGATGGCCGTGATCTTCGGGCCCTCAGATGGCACTGCATTAAAACAGACATTCTGCAGTGGACATTATTGCATGGGCTCATGGTCAATTACAAAAACTATTGTCGGTGAACACAGTGCGTCATTGCATCCACAAACCCAAGTGAATACTCTACCATGCAAAGAAGAAAAGATAAATGAACAAGATCCAGAAACACTACCACCTTCTCTGGGCCCCAAGCTCTTTTATGGTATTCTGAGACGAAGTCCAAAACTGTCCTGTGGTTTGACAAATGAAAATGTTGAGTAATTTGGGGGAATTATGGGACACCGCGTCCACCACGCTTAAAATAAGAACAATCCGGCTTGTAATCAGCGCAGAGTTCAAAAGCCATGATCTCTGTTATGATATGGAGATGAATTAGGGCACGGCACGGACGACAGGCACATCTGTGAAGGAACCAATGAAGCACAACATATACAGGTTTTGCAAGAACATATGCTGCCCTCCAGACAACGTGTTTTTCAGGGAAGGCCTTGCTTATTTCAGCGAGACAACAACACACCACATTCCGCACATATTACAACAGCACAGGTCTTAATAAAAGATGCGGGTGCTAAACAGGCCTGCCTGCAGTCCAGACCTGTAGCCCACTGAAAACATTTGACAGATATGAAACAAAAAATACAACAAATTAGACCTTGAACTGATGAGAAGCTGCAATCCCATTTCAAGCAGGATTGAGTATACATATCACTTTCAAAATTACAGAAATTGGTCACCTCAGTTCCCAAATGCTTACAGAGCATTGTTAAAAGAGGAGATGCAACACAGTGGTAAACATGCCTGTCACAACTTCTTTGTAACATGTTGCTGGCATCAAATTCTAAATGGGCATATATCTTTCCAAAAACATTAACATTATGAGATGTCATCTTTGTACAATTTTCAATTAAATATTGCGACAAATTTGCCAATAATTCCATTCTGTTTTTACGTGCATTTTACGCCAGTTCCCAACTTTTTTGGAAATGGGTTTGTAATATGAGGGAATGTTCCAGGGTGTTTAGGTGAAAGGTCATTTGTTGGACAAAAATGTGCAAGAATTTCACAATTTACTACTACATTTTAGAAAGTTCACTCAGTCAATGGGACAGTATATTTTTTAAATAATTAAGTAGTAATTACAAAGAGCTACTATATTGAAACAAGTACTACTACTACTACTACTACTACTACTACTACTACTACTACTACTACAACTACTACAACTACTACTGAAACTTCATATGTCTGGTTATATTTTTGGAATATACATCGTTCAGCCATGACATTATGATCACCTGCCTAATGCTGTGTATGTCCCCCTTTTGCCTCCAAAACAGCCCTGACCCATCGTGGCACAGACTCCACTAGACCTCTGAAGGTGTAGTGATATCTGTCACCAAGATGCTAGCAGCAGATCCTTCAAGTCCTGTTAGTTGTGAGGTGGGGCCTACGTGGATCAGACCTGTTCATCCAGCACATCCCAAAAATGTACGATTGGATGGAGATCTGGGGAATTTGTAGGCTAGGTCAACACCTTGAACTAGTTGTTTTGTTCTTGTCCTTCCGTGGACTACTTTTGATAGGTACTGACCACTGCAGATTGGGAACAACCAGTCGTCTAGACATCACAATTTGGCACTTCTCAAAGTAATTCAGATCCTCACACTTGCCCATTTTTCAACATTGAGGACAAACTAATATATCCCACCCACTGACAGCTGCTATGACAACGAGATTACCAGTGTTACTTCACCTGTCAGTGGTCATAATGTTATGGCTGATCGGTATATATAGTTCCCAAATAAAACAGTCCTTGGTCTATAATAATAAGTACCAACCCTCCCAGACAGGCTGAAATTACTGCAGTTTTTAGATAAACATGCACCAGCCAGCACACCTCAAAGTATTTGATATGAAGGTTTGAGGCTCCATTCTTGTCAGGGGAAAGGTATTCTAGAGCCATGGAAACAAAACCATGTGATGCCAGGAGTCCAGATCGGTACTCCACCAGTCCACCACCACCTCCCCACAAATCCAACACACCAGGGAAAGGTCCAGGACCTGAGAGACAGGCAATAAAACACTGTTGTGAGTAGAGTATAGTAGATTGGTACAGTTGCAAGAGACATTTTGTGAGACCTCATGGATTACCTACATGCCTGCATCAATGGCTCCTAAAATACAGCAATAAACAGTGATTTAACAAAGAACACTCAACATTGTGTCCTCCTACATGGGGCCATTCAACACATTGGTCAAAACTAAATAGAGCAGGCTGGAAAAAGCTGGGGAACATTTTTGCAGTAATAACCTCAAGACAAATATTTTCTGTGGATGCTGATTAGACCTGCGCATTACAGCTAAGAGGGATTTTGTCCCATTCCTACTTACAGAATTATTTCAGTTCATTGATATTATTGGGAGGCAGCAAAGCAGTTCTGAAACATAGTATTGCTAAAAGTTCGATTTTCATTTAATCTTATCATAGAACAATGTCCCAGGTGCTTTTCAGAAAAGCAGAGATTCTCTGGAGAGCAGTTATTTCCTCCTTTGTATACCTGAGGGTTCCCTGTCAAATCCCTGAACTTTACACAACATGCCCTTGCTGTGATGTTTGCTGTACACCCACTATTAGGGAGAGTAGCACTGGCGCTCTTCCACTTGTATGACTTCAATTCAATATCAACTGCATGTTTATAACTAGTATATTTGTGTGCCAAAACACATACATTTTGTTCATGTATAGGGGCTATTTCGGGGCAATTCTTCCATGCATCTGCACACAAGCTTGAAAGTGCTTTGGTACCTGGTGGTATAAACAGTGTGCCTTTGACCTCGTCTTCCCTGATGTCAATTCTGCGAACACCTGGTGCCAGGTACCATCGCTCTATGACAACAGTCGTTAGGGGAGACTGCTTGCTGAAGCCCTCAGTCATATGTCCACTGTACACAGAGATGTGTACCACCATGGGAGTGAGGACATTCATCTTTCTGAACCTGGTGGTGGGGTTGAGGGAAGAGAAAGATGCTTAGTTTACTAGACCAGCCATAACGGTATGTCTGTGTAACGTTTTCATTGTAAAATGGATCCCAGACATTCCATCCAGTAGGTGTGTTACCGAAGACCTGTTCGACTCCCTGGAACAGGCTGCATGCTCCACAGTAGACCCATGGGCTCTGTGCCTTCATATGTTCCTCCCA
>JACXGJ010014263.1:0-15128 GCA_016801105.1 Esox niger | reverse complement strand
TGAATGTGGGGGTGGATGAGCGGGTGGATGTACACGAGAACTCAGTGAGAAAATCTTTCTGTTCCACAAGGTTGTGATGAGTTGTCCGCATGTTCTGCAGAGATGACAAAGACTGTCTCAGGTGGCTGACAGTTCAAGTGTCTATCTGGTAATGATATAATATGTTTAGCTTGGACTGACTGCTGTCAGGGTGATGAATACACAGCGCCTGATGCTCAGTGTTGGACAGATGCTCTGTGTCCTATAAGTTTCAGCTCTACCAAACTGGGTCTGTTTTGACATTCATCAATCAAATGATTGCAGTTATTCTTTCCCCCTGAGTCCAATCACCAATTCTAAATATAATTTTTCTGCATCTTGTTCTGAACACTTCTGAACCGCAACCCAATGTGTGTGTGTGTCTGTGTGTGTCTGTGTGTGTCTGTGTGTGTCTGTGTGTGTCTGTGTGTGTGTGTGTGTGTGTGTGTGTGTTGGAACCGTAATCATCATCACCCATATGAGTGTGTGTGTGTGCAGATGTACACACATGCCTTCCTGCCTTCCTGCTTGTGTGTGTGTATCTGTCTGTTTTTTGATGGCATTTCCATCAAATAGAACCCTTCAGGAAGTATGTGTGTGTGCATCTCTCTGTGTGTGTGTGTGTGTGTGTGTGTGTGTGTGTGATCCAGGTGAACCCGATGCGTGTAGACTAGAAGATACAGTGAAAGGGAACAGTGTTTACATTTTAAAGATGTGCCATTTTAACTCTTACATAATTGAACTCCTCCAGGGAGTTGAGAATATTGGGTGCATCATGCAACAAGGTCTCTAAAATGTCTCCACCCGAAATCCTCAATGGCATTGACATAAACACAAAACACACATAAACGAACTGGATCATTGAAACACACATTAAACTAGCCAGTTTATGTTTATAATTCTATATGTATATTCACTGCATATTGTGTACTGAATATCTAAGAGTCAAAGGAGTTTAAGTTAGGTGGACATTTAGCGAGGGTATTTTAATGCTTCATTTAACAGGAACAGTCAGGATGTGAAAATAGAGGGGAACGTTTTCCTGGAAGACCAGCGGTCCAAATTTGAACCTGTGTCAAGGTGTCACAAATTCAGAGGCAGTGCCTGAGGACATTGGACCAGGCTGGGCCACCAGGTAAGGCTTTCTGACAGACCAGGTGAAGCCTTTTGACAGACCAGGTGAAGCCTTTTGACAGACCAGGTGTGGCCTTCTGACTTACCAGTTTAGGCCTTCTGACAGACCAGATGAGGCCTTCTGACAGACCATGTGACGCCTTCTGACAGACCAGGTTTGGCCTTCTTACAGACCAGGTGTGGCCTTCCTACAGACCAGGTGAAGCCTTCTTACAGAGGTCATCCCTCGGAAAGGCCAGCTGGTCAGCACTTGCAGATCATCCTGTAGAGACATGAAAGAACAGCTATGCAGAAGATCTTAGAAACACACTTAAATCATCACGGTGACGTGCTCTGCGGTGCCTCTGCTCTTGTCTTTGCCTTTAAAGGGCACCATGGACGTGAATAAAACAACGTTGGTGGACGTAGAACACCTGGCTGTTATAAACACAGCTGACATGAATTAGGGTTATCTACATTACCACGTCCAGTGTTTTAAACACGCTCTGGATTTTACAAGAGTTCAACAATGGTGAAATGGAAGTAGAAGACCCAGTTAGACGAGGTGTCCTTCACCACTGGTGAAGAAATATGCTGTAATTCAGCGTTTGTAGTTTGATCAACCTCCCGGTCAACACCTTGTACATGTGTCTGATAAAGGTTAAGGCTCTTATGCTGAAGCCATTTCACAAATCACACACGTATCACGTTTAAACTTTCAGTGAATTGTCTGCTGCCCAGGGTGTTTTCTTGTGAGACGCACCACCGACCAGCATCGTCCGCCTCACTGCCAAGAAAATTACAGGGCCTCTGAGAAGAAATGTGTAACTTTGTTGTATCGTCTGATGTATTTCTATTCAGTTGATATAGGATGTTGGATTATACTGTGAGTTCACTGTGCGACATTTTCTCAATTCAAAACTTACAATTACAGATCTATTCATCATATCGTACATTACCCTTGACCAGGAATCCTTTCATAATGCAGTCACTTTGACCGGGAAACCTTACACGTAGTGCACGACCTCTGACCTGAGTGCTATGGGTTCTATTTAAGAGTAGTGCACGGTGAAGGGATTAGGTTGTCATTTGGGACATATCAAGCTGCTCCTTTATTGGTGATCTACCACTGAGCAAAGCAAAACATTCATACATTAATCCAAACAGTCAAGTAGGACATGGAGACCCTGCTGAGTGATGATATTATTTTCACATGGATTTCCATAGCAATCATGTAAATATTTTCAGCGCCGAAGACCGAGCCAATTTAGAATAATCGGGTTGACGTGTGAACATTAAGAAAACGTCCAGGAGACATTGTGCGATGTTTGCGTTGTCCTCAGCATGCGCTTGTGTATTGGCCAATGCCTCTACAATGTCTCATAGGTGCACAGCCAAACTTTGTCTTTGGGAACTGCAGACGTCCATTGCTTGGATTACAAGAAACAATCGGCTCCATTTTGTAGATGTTTTCCCACCCCAAATTTACCCTTTGGAAAGAACAGGAAAGGCAACACCAACTGGGAGTAATAAAATAGTTCATGTTTTGTTGTTGTCGACCAAAAACCTTATATGATCTATAATACCTATCACTTAATTTTAAATATCCAAATAACTTTTTCCCCATTGGACCGTTGAAGTCCCTAGAAAAGCATTGGATACAGGTTAGCATGATGTAAATTATTTTGCACTTCTTTAGCATTGCCATGTTATTGTCTGAGCCTGGCTTGTTGTCATGATGACAAAATGCTGTTAGACTTTTTCTCGGTTTACATGACACATTTCTCCAAAAAAATAATCTGATCATATTGATCAGCACTTCACCATCTCATCATTTAGCAAAACAATTTTTCATTAATGTCATGAAAATGACATTGTACCGTTTTTGACCAACACTTTACACAAAGCCACGCTTCAGACAACATGCAAACCTAAGCGTAGCGTAGATGGTAGCAAGAGCTGATGAGAGAAGAAGTAGGGAGAGAGAAATGAAAAAGTAAAGAGGGATATGGAAGAGCTAAAATAAGAGAAATATGAAGTGAAGGAGAAGAGAGAGGACAATCATGTATTTGATCTAATTCAACAATGCAGTCAAGCCCCAATGGATCATGACCTGAGAGAAATGGCATTTGTTCTGAAGAGGAATGGATCGTGTCCTGATGAGAAATGCCCTGCTTGGCTATGGTCTTGTTGCCCATTCCACCCTTGTCTAGGTCTACAATCTTGTCCCTGACATCCTTGGACAGCTCTTTGGTCTTGGCCATGGTGGAGAGTTTGGGATCCGATTGATTGATTGCTTCTGTGAACAGGTGTCTTTAATACAGGTAACAAGCTGAGATTAGGAGCACTTCCTTTAAAAGGTGTGTTCCTAATCTCAGCTTGTTACCTTTGTAAAAGACACCTGGGAGCCAGAAATCTTTCTGATTGAGAGGGGATCACATACTTATTTCCCTCATTAAATTGCTAATCAATTTATGACATTCATGACGTGGGTTTTTCTGGATTCTTTGTTGTTATTCTGTCTCTCACTGTTCAAATAAACCTACCATTAAAATGATAGACTGATAATTTCTTTGTCAGTGGGGAAACGTACAAAATCAGCAATGGATCAAATACTACTTTCCCTCACTGTATGTACCATTTGTCACTGGTATGTGTGTGTTTAAACTGACCTACGAACCATTCAGCACTCGTATGTGAGTGTTTAAACTGACCTACGAACCATTCAGCACTCGTATGTGAGTGTTTAAACTGACCTACGAACCATTCAGCACTCGTATGTGAGTGTTTGAACTGACCTACGAACAATTCAGCACTCGTATGTGAGTGTTTAAACTGACCTACAAACCATTTAGCACTCGTATGTGAGTGTTTAAACTGACCTACGAACAATTCAGCACTCGTATGTGAGTGTTTAAACTGACCTACGAACCATTCAGCACTCGTATGTGAGTGTTTAAACTGACCTACGAGCCATTCAGCTCTCGTATGTGTGTGGTTAAACTGATCTAGGTTCCATTCACCACTGGTATGTGAGAGGTTATACTGACCAACGTCTTGGGACGATGGTCCTTTCTCAGCACTCTCCAGTTCTGAACGCTGGATGTTATCTTCCTCCCGGAAATGAACGGTATGACCACAACCCAGACGACAGGTCAACACTTCTCCGGGTAATGGAGGAGGCCTGTGGTGACATGCCCTCAGAACCCACTGAGGGCATGAGAAAACATGCATAGTGATGTGGACCCAATAGACCCGCCTCACAGATATGGATGGCTTGGTGAATTCATTGATTAAAACAGGAAACATCTGTCTGTGCATTTTTCTTTGAACTTAACTGTCAATTTGTAATAATATGTTTGCTGCATATTCATCAACATTCGAAATACTTATTTGGCCTACGTGTTAGAAATTGAGGAAAAGATGAGGAGACAATGATTACGTGAAGCAAGTTTCATTCCCGACTTATGACCAAAATGACTAATGTTTTTTGTTCTACCAAACTTGTTTCAATTTAAAACAAACCTCTTGTATAGAGAAAATAAGAAGAACAGAGTGGGACGGAGAGAGAGAGTGCTAGCCAGCCAGTGAGTCTGTGTTGTGCTTGACTTACAGCGACAGAGAGCAGGAGATCCTGTGTGATTGCTCCAGAACGTTTACAATTGTTGGGCTTAACAAAATGGCAAGTGTGAGCTGTTAGGGTTTTCCATTTTTTTTGTCAGTTTATTTTAGAGAGCCTTTCCTCCATAAAATGACGTCAAACGGCAATGGCAAAGACTAAATAAGGCCCTTTCGCATGTGTTGCAGTCTGTCTTCAATACTGTCTTCGCTTTACACTATTCTGTTTTAATGGCAGTATTTTTAGTCCTGTTGGTTAATGAAGAAGGGACAGAGAGTGGAAAGGTGTCTGTCTGGGTGTGTGTTTGGAAACTTTTTATTCTCTATTAAAGACAGAAAGAGTATCATCTTCCCTTAAAAGTCTCTGTTTGGAGCAAGGAGAACGTAGGTGTCTCCCATAAAATGTTATTGATAAAATGTAACGAGACAGGAGTTATGGTTGGTAAATGGATTCCACTTCCTCTCATGGGGGTTGGGGGGCACTGAACAGCAAGTTGACAAACGCATCACTTCCTCTTGCAGGCCTATGTATCCATCCCAAACCACAGCCTGCTCCCTTCGTGGTGAACTTCTGAGCAGGCCTTGTAGTGTACCATTTGAGGAATAGGGCTCTGTTTGGAACACCCCTACGAGGTTGACATGTGCCGGCGCCACGCTTTGTGATGGCAACCAGGATAAACGTTCTAACCAAGAAGGACAGGAGGATATGTGGCGGCTTAAAAGCCTTCCCTTTCTCTCTCCCAAATAAAAGTTTAAGAGACAGTGGGAGGGATGTCATGGACTGCAGATTAAGAACATTTTATCATTGGATTCACTGTAGCCCACAGCCAGCAGAACATTACGTGCAGATATGCACAAGACAGTAAGTCTGTAGTGTCTGGACCCTGTCACACCCTTGCTGACCTTTGACCTACTAGGTCATGCAACACAGATGAGGGTATTAGTTGGGGCATCTTGCCTATTTGGTCACCATGCCTGACCAACCAGGTAAAACGACACGGGATGATGGCGAACAGTGGAACAAAACTCCAACAGACAGTGGAACCACATTGACAGACAGTGGAACCACAAGGACAGACTGGAATCACATGGACAGACTGTGGAACGACATGGACAGACGGTGAAACCACATGGACAGACTGTGGAACGACATGGACAGACTGTGGAACGACATGGACAGACTTTAGAACGACATGGATAGACTGTGGAACCACTTGGACAGACAGCTGAACCACATGGACAAATAGTGGAACCACATGGTCAGATAGTGGAACCACATGGACAGACGGTGAAACCATATGGACAGACGATGGAACCACATGGACAGACAGTAGAACCACTTGGACAGACGGTGGAACCACTTGGACAGACAGTGGGACCACATGGACAAATAGTGGAACCACATGGTCAGACAGTGGAACCACATAGACAGTGTAAAAAAATGTGATGGCCCTCCCAGTCTTCCACTCTTATTCCAATCTGCTGTGGATGTAACATGTGAATAATGCCAATGGGAAGCTTTCCAGTCTTCTCCTGGACACTTCCAAACATGCTTTAGCTTCTTTCCACAGCCACAGACATTCTCCACAGACCAACAATACATGTACCCTTAAAGACTGTTCAGTGTTTTGGTTTCTCTCAGTAATTGCATACACTGGAATCACCTTAAATCCCTAAGCAAATTACCACATTCCTAATTGTACTTGGCAGACTATATGAATGATAGTGGTAGACATTGATGAGAGTCACAAAATACACCAAATCTATGCATATTTTACATTTGCTGCGTATATTGTTTTGTTAGTCTTTGTGTGGCATACGGACAACTGCAGGGGAGTGTCATTACAGGGACAGAAACTGTGCATAGAATTTTGAGGAAACAATTGACTTTCACAATGCTCCTTCCCGGCCCTTCACCTGTCAGTGGATTTCTTTGGAACCGTGGGTGGGTATAATTATAACTTTCAGATTAGATGGTTTGATTAGTATCCACTTTATTGTCATTGTACAGTACAATGAAATGCAGTTAGCATCTAACCAGAAGAGCAAATAGAGGGCTGAAAATGTACAAGTAGTTAGTATTATTATTTATTAAGTATGAAGTATATGTGTATGTTTTAAAATTATTCATTATATTAACTGCTAGAGAAATAACATTAAATCACGATGGCTAACCTTAAAGCATATATGATGACGTTTGCATTTTTTTAATGTATTTTGCCACTGAATAGATCAGTTAAGATGAAGGGTATTGAATTGACAGTTCTCGACTGTAAAGAAATAACCTGTAGAAACTTATAACGTGGATTGTAATTAATGTACTTTTTTTAAGCGCTACATTTTTTTACGGCATATCAAGTCAGAAAATGTAAGCGGAAATGAGGGAGAGAAAATGTCAAACATGAAGCCTTTAAACTTTAAAATCAGTACAAGTGTTCCTGCTCTGCAAAAACATACCTGCCAGAAAAGCCTGATCAAATTAAAGCTGCACTGTGGAGTTTTTGCATAATTTCAGCCAGTTATTGTGACACTGGGGCTAAAACGGCTCCTCAATATTTCTATACAATGTTGTCTGTTTTTGTAGTACATCACTCATTTACATAATGTTTTTGCACTTCATTTAACATCTTATAAGTTCCATTCTAAATGTATATTCATATACATACTGATTTGATGTGCTTAAGATCCCAGAATGCATTTATAAGATAAAACATGGAGAATGTGTAGGACCTTTGAAGTTGGTCTTTCATCCCAGTCGAGAAATTTTCTAAGATCCGCTGACATGTAATCTCCCAAAGCAGTTGGGGATCACAATATATTCATAACAGAAGCGTTTTAAAAGGGTGATTATATAAAAAACAGTTCTCTTTGGCATTAAGATGCATTTATAGTCTTCTCAATCAACTGTAGGTGAGGCTCTAACACTGCCATCAGCGATGGCTTGCTGGTTTGTGATTGGTGCTTTGGCTCAAGCTGCCCTCCCTGCCTTGAGGTGCACCTCTGCAGTGTGTGGGTTGCTTTCTCCATGACTCCCGTCTGTGTTACCCCCGCCTCAAGACTGACTAGTTCCTTGGATGGGTTTCAGTCAGGGCTCGTACCTGCACTCTCAGACAGCATTCCTTGAGTTTAGGAAAACATGTACATTGACTGACGTATGAAAAAGTCAAAGTGAGCAGTCAGCCATCTTGGCTTCCGTCCCGTTTAGCCAAGTGGCCATATGAAAGGTGGGTTTGTGTTTCTGCAGCCACCTGGTGCGTGTGTGTAAGTGTGTGTGTTGTGTAAGCATGTGCAGGTGTGTGTGTGTGCAAGTATGTGTGTAAGCATGTGCGTGTGTGTGTGCAGGCGTGTGTGTGTGTAAGTGGGTGCAGGCTTGCGTGTGTGTGTGTGTGTGTGTGTGTGTGTGTGTGTGTGTGTAAGCATGTGCAGGCGTGCGTGCGTGTGCGTGCGTGCGTGTGTGCGTGCATGCGTGTGTGCGGGCGTGTGTGCGTGCGCGTGTGTGTGTGTGTGTGTGTGTGTGTGTGGGTGCGTAAGCATGCGAGTGTATGTGTATGTGTGTGTGTGTGTACTGATTCTGCTGCTTCCACAAGGCGGATGACTGGTTGTTTTTCCTGGCAGCGCTTGAACAAATACAGACCAATTGCACTGCCTCTGACTGGTGTGTGAAATTGTGATCTACGGTTTTAGTTTTGCATTATTTGAGACGCATAGCAAATACTGGATTGTGAGAACCAAACAAGAGATACGGATGTTAATGCTTGTTTCATATAAATCCTTAATGTGAGCAGATACAGTATCTAGTATCTGTCTGTTAAGCAAGCGTGCAAACACCCATTTTGTTAAGCACAAACTGACCAGACATATGTTCAGTGAACTATGCATAATCATTTAAAGTATTTGCTTGTGCTTGCCTAGAACCACTAAATAGCTGCAAACTCAACCCACCTGGCATTCCAGACTCCACCCACTTGTCACTCCTGGCTCTACACACCTTTCATATCAGGCTCCACCCACTTGCCATTCAAAGCTCCACCCAATCTGTGTTCTAGGCTTTTACAACCTTTGGAACATGTCAAACTTTGTTTGAACTTAGTTACGGAACCAACAGACACATGGTCAAAGTTTGGGTGCTGCAGTTAACAGCTTTCTGCTTCTTTGATCTGAAATATTCAAAACTTTTACATGCAACTTTCCTCTAACTCTCCTGAATATATGCAATAAATGTGTCTCTTCTTTTTCTGAGTGTTTGAACTGCATTATTCATCTGAAGCTGTATTTCAACTCCTCTTGCCGCCTACGGCTCACTCAGCCCCAAGAGTGAACCAAGTACCCCTTCCCTTTTCAAATTCAATCCCACATTTTCCTCCCGCCTTCTTTATAGTTTTTTTTTCTTTAAAGGGATATTTCAGAATTTTTGCAATATGGCCCTTGTTCTACTTCCCAAAAGGTAGATAAACTTGCCTTTTTTATTTCTACATCTAGAAGGATGTCATATCGCAACCCATTGCTACTCTAACTGGTGTTAGCACTATGAAGTGTAACAATTTTCCTTGCATTAGTTAGCAACATCCTTTATACTACATGCAGAGAAATTAAGATGGTATCCAAAAGGTCCTCAGAATCTGGGAAAGTGGATTAATGACCTCAATGCCAAAATCTCAAAGTTTCCCTTTAAAGAAAATACCTATTATATATTAACATTTACATCATAACATAAGCAACTTA
The DNA here is from genome assembly GCA_016801105.1 of Esox niger. NCBI lineage: Eukaryota > Metazoa > Chordata > Actinopteri > Esociformes > Esocidae > Esox > Esox niger. The sequence goes on along the minus strand of JACXGJ010014263.1, from coordinate 5,657 downwards.
AGTAATTATCAGTCATACCCGGAGCAACGTACAGTATTGAGTGCACATTATTTTTAACTACCTTTTTGCCATAGGAATTATCAGAAAGTAATATGTGAAAGTATAATACAGAACTATAACAACCAATTCTTTGTGACAGGTTCACAATAAGGGACTCAACAGGGTTTTGCCCTACATAAGTAATACATTGCATCTAGGTGCTGTATCCAGGCCCTATGTCTAGGAACCACCCTTGGCCAGGGTGTATAATCCAGGACCCTCATGCCTTGCGTAGAATAAAAACATGTATAAAATAATAAAAAAGATGTTCCACTGAGCACAACATGGGGGTGTCTAGCCTGGTTCTTGCAGCCCCTTGTCTAGCAGACTTGACTACAAAATATTCCCTTCTTCTCTCTGCCCTAATGAGCTCCGGGACAAAACCAGGGAATACAAAGGGAATACACTTCACATCAATAGTATTGGTTTTGTCACATCGTCTTTTTTAGATTTCACTTTGTTTTTTAATTATGAATTCTCTTAGTAGCATCTTGTCAAGGGGGCTTTTCATTGTCTGGTTGTTGTTGTGCTGTGGTCATGATTCTGTGCAAGAAAAAAAAATTCTACTGGAGATATTAAGATTTTAAAAGGATTGCGACTAAGGACACAGTTTCGCCTGTGTGCCCCTGTATCTCTAAGGATACTGTTTCCCCTGTGTGCCCCTATATCTCTAAGGACACCATTTCGCCCATCAGCCCCTATATCTCTAAGGACACAATTTTGCCCGTGAGCCCCTGTATCTCTAAGGACACAATTTCGCCTGTGAGCCCCTGTATCTCTAAGGACACAGTTTCCCCTGTGTGTCCCTGTATCTCTAAGGCTGTAATACAGTTTTAGTCTGCACCATTGGTTTGCATGCTACTGCAGCTCTGCTAATTCAGCTATTGTGTGTGAACCCTACCAACATAAAACAAATTTACTGGATTAGCCTCACATTTGCTACATGCATTGGGTACCTTTTCAGACAGTAGACACAAACACTGTCACCTTGCCAGCTAAGGAACACTACATACACTACCCTGCAAGCTTCTCTCATTGACTCAAATTCAAACAGCTGCAAAATCTAGTTGACGTTACTGTAGCTTGCTAGCAAACATCAGCTAACCGCTAGCTAACACAACGAGTGACCTGTCATTCAATGCAGTGAAAATTAAGGCTGGTAACGGTTATAAATGTTGTGGTAGAAGTTAAAAAAAAAGTCCTTTGTATTTAACATCCTATGTTTGACCTTCTTACTGAAAGTCAACCACCAAAGACAGATAGTCAGATTCCCGCCTATGCTCTAAGGACAGTTCCCCTGTGTAACCCTCTATCACAAGCTACCAAACGTCGATTCTGGAAAATCCAAACCGCTGCTGTAGTGTGAGAAATGATCACCGCGTGGGACAGTTACTACACTGGGTCTGAACTTTATTGCCATGCTATTGTCCAAATGGCTATATATTGGCATGTCAATGGAACAAGCCACACCGAGCCACACCATATTGCGGGAGACGTTTCCACCCAAATAGAGCAAGGACAGGCGGGATATACTGGACCAACTTTCAAATTCCCTCTCAACAATGTCAGTTGGAGTAAAAAATGCTGCCTCTTGATTCAAATAACAAGTGGCTTTTAAATCTGCCCAATAGTGTTATGAAAACACTGTAAACATTTTGAATGTTGAAATAACTTAACAGTCATAGGCCGTGAATAACTGCCTTCCCTCCATCCTCCTCTGGGAGACATTTGCTTCATACATTTATATGCTTATACTAATGATCAAAACAATGATTGTTCTGTACAAAAATCTATAGCTGGTTTGTGAATGTACGACCGCTTATTTTCCTAAAGTTGTTTCAGACAATTATGCTGAGTCTACTGTTGGTCTCATGGTTAATCATTTTCCTACTGAATATCAATGCATGTATATGGGACAGGCGGGCAGCTTTGTCTTCGATATTTGCTTCTGCGTAAGAGTCTCTGTTTCCACTTGAACAGCTTCCAAGAAACAGGCTGTTCATCCATCAACTGGAGGAGTTGGGGAACATGATTGTTGATATTGAGAACGGTGTGAAAACTCTAGACTCCGTTAGGGAGGGAGAATGGTCTGTACATAGATCCACTGTGCCTTACCAGCTGTGGGCCACGCAAAATGATGTGGGTACATTAGTGTCTGCTGAGTGAGTCAATATTCTTAACTGTACCAAACCATTCCCTGGGCATGATCAATACCAAAATATTCCCCGGGCATGATCAATACCAAACCATTCCCCGGGCATGATCAATACCAAAATATTCCCCGGGCATGATCAATACCAAAATATTCCCCGGGCATGATCAATACCAAAATATTCCCCTGGCATGATCAATACCAGTTCTCTGAAGAGGCAATTGAAGGTATTAGCCGGTTTTGAGGTTGTTGTTGCAGCAAGAGGATGTTGTTAATAGAATGTTTGTGACACTCCTATTTATCCTGCTAGGAATGGAACAAGCAACTCTGTATTGGTCAGACAAGCGACAAACATTTGTGTGATCTCTCAATTATCAGTGGTGCCCAACCCAGTGGTATCCTGTCCTCCACCTGACAGAAAGTACCACACCATTGTAGATGTATGGTCTGCAATTCTCTGTGCCCAAACACAAAATACTCTCAAGTAACCCCCTCATTCAGTCTGCTGTGGACCTGGGGATTTTCTCCTCATAACAAGAAGCTTGCACTGTGGCCTTTATGGTTCTGCTCCATGTCCTCTACCTCATCATCCCCTCACTCTCTACCTCATTGTCCCCTCACTCTATGCCTCATTGTCCCCACACTCTCCACCTCATTGTCCCCTCAGTCTCTACCTCATTGTCCCCACACTCTCCACCTCATTGTCACCTCCCTCTACCTCATTGTCCCCTCCCTCTCTACCTCATTGTCCCCTCCCTCTCTACATCATTGTCCCCTCCCTCTCTACATCATTGTTCCCTCCCTCTCTACCTCATTGCCCCCTCCCTCTCACCTATCTGCCTTTCGTCTTACTAGATATGACATTGCATTGTTTGTGTCTCAAAATATTTACCATAATAAAATCCAATCCAGTAACTCGGTTACTAAAGCCACTCGATGATGAGCCTCATGGCTGCGCTCAGATTAAGCAACATTTGCTAACCACCAGTGCTAATCTGCAGCAGACACCCCATTGAATCCTGAGTTCATTTGCGATGTGGATGGTGGTAGTAAACAAAACACTGATGGTTCGTTGGATTCAGGCTATGCTATTTGGAGTGATTTCAAGGTTGTTGAATCTGCCAAATTGCCCCTTCATTGTTCTGCACAGCAGGCAGGACTGTTTGCACTCACCCAAGACTCTATCTTGGCTACGGATGAGAGTTTTGATATGTACACTGATTCACGATGCGCATTTGGCCGTGCCCAGAATTTTGGCATGCTCTGAAGATACCTTGACTTTCTGACATCTTCTGGTGACAAAATGATGAATGCCTCCCTAGTATCCAATTAAAGGGAGACTATTTTGATACTTGTGCATGTTGCGATAATTAAATATGATACTGAGGCTGTTTCCAGACACAATGCGGTGGGTCATTGTTCCTGCCCTGTTCTCTGTTTCCTCTGTGTGCCATTGGATCTCATGATTTGACCCATACCACAATGGGAGTGACGGTGAAACACACTGACGAATACTGGTGGGCCCCAGGGTTTACAACCAATGCAGCAGACTTTGGAAAAGAGAACTTGCCTGTTACAGAAGACTGAGTCAATAGGATAGGTCATTTGCCTTACCCATGGGGACTGAAGAACAGATTAACTTTGGGCCAATACTTCTCAGGTGTGGGTGCAAGATGTACATGCTGCTAGTTGTTGAAATGTATTCCAAGTGGGTAGAGGGTTTTTTCTGAACAGAAAAGGTGATGCATTGAACGTAGCTAAGGCCTTTGTTGCCTCTAACACTGACTCCATCTCACACAAGATGATGGAGTCATGCCAGGGACCGAGTGGTGCGACTGGAGTCTTAGTGATTAGGCTTATACACGCACTAGGCTGTGACACAGTGGACTACGTGCTGGTGAACCGTCTTACATGGAATTGTAATTCCTCTCTCCTTCTGGTGAGTGCAGCAGTCCATCCCAGGTGATTCTGACAACTGATTGTGACAGAATAGAACAACATAAATCCATATCACTGTTAGATAGTTCCATCCCCAGAGGTTCCTGGTCCATTGGGTGTGAGTCCAGACAATCCAACCCGAGAAGGTCCAGTTCCACAGAATCTGGAGGGATCTACCGGAACTGACAGCAGTTCCAGATGATCATCTGAAGGGAATTCCTGGCAAACTGACTGTTAAACAATATATTCTGGACCCCTGATCCTGATTCCCAAAGGAGAGAAGGACTACTTCCTGTCACCCCTTAGATTAACCCAGAGGCATGGTCTTTTAATCATATGCAATCTCCCTACAACCCTGACACTGATGATGATCAATACATTTATATTCAAAAGGATCAGAAAATAGGTGGGCTTCTTCGAACTTGGTGTTCTGAACAATTGCATACGGCACTTCATAAGTTCTGATCAGACAACCCATCTGCTTCAAACTGTTGCCTTTCTTAACCTAAACCCTTGACCTGGTATGTTTCTTAACCTAGAGAGTGTTCCCATCTTGGCAACAAAGCCCATCACTGTACTGGCGGATAAGTAATACTATTTAATAACTTAATTCACCCACCACGGCAGATCTGTTATGGGCATTTTTCTGCTTTTACAATAAATAAATAAATAAAAACATTAGCATGTTTTCTGTTTATTGCGCTCCAGTAAATGGATGAAATGTTATGAGAATTTTACTAACCTGTTGTGTTTGGTTTGAGCAATTGTCCATAGAAAGAATTTCTGTTTTGAGATTCTTAAAAACTTTTTACAGTGATGTGTGGAACCTTCCACCAGATGACGGTACCATTCAAAGATGGAGTAAGACCAAATGTTTTGACATTAATTAATGTGTTGACACATTACGTGAGAGGTTTCTTGTGATTTTTTTTGTTTTGGCTGAAGTTAAATAATTCTAATGGGTGCAACAGGGATTTGGTTTATTTCCTCTCTGAGAGGGATAATTGTTTGGTTGATTTTATTTTCCCTGAGACTTTACTTAATGAACTCTTGTGAATACAGACACACATAACTTTCTCAGGAATACATTATTTATATCACAACTAAGGTGTAACCATGTTTGATATGAGTAGTTCCCTATTTTGTGTTTATTAATGTATATATATTTTCCTTTAATAATTACATCAATCCGGTGTTTTTAAAACACATTCGATTTTTGTCTTTTGACCTAACATTTGCTGACTCCTAGGCAGCATTGGGAGTGCCTAGTATATGCCTAGTATATTACTCATTTACTCATCACTGGTTTTTATTCATTTAAAGTATTACTCATACAGTGGTCTGCAAAAGTTTGGGCAACCTTGTTAATTTCCATGATTTTCCTTCATAAATCGTTGGTCCTTAGGATAAAAAAAATCAGTTAAATATATCATATAGGAGACAAACACAGTGATATTTGAGAAGTGAAACGAAGTTTATACCATTTACAGGAAGTGTGCAATAATTGTTCGAACAAAATTAGGCATGT
>JACXGJ010014262.1:0-15109 GCA_016801105.1 Esox niger | reverse complement strand
CCTTGATGTTAACACTATGTCACCACTGTGACCTTATCACTACCTCACACCACCTTGATGTTAACACTATGTCACCACTGTGACCTTATCACTACCTCACACCACCTTGATGTTAACACTATGTCACCACTGTGACCTTATCACTACCTCACACCACCTTGATTTTAACACTTCCTTACAGCACCTTATTATCACAGCAATGTCTGCCCTTCCTGTGACACTGTTTCAATAATGTCCTACCAAGAACATCACCATTTTCCACAATCATTGTCTTCTTTCAGAAAAGGCATAAATACTCAAATTCCTTTTATTTTCCCTCACTTTCTTCAGGCAAAAACATGTCTGATACTTTCATCTACACATACTCTTTCAGGATATCAGAGCCTTTCTAAAGCCTAAGATGTCTTAATCAAAGATGGAGGTTGAAGGAAGATTCAGAGCCTCAGGGAAGTAGGATGAGGAGAACAGGAAGATATCCTGAGTCTCAGCTCTCGCCTCTGCATTTCTGTGATCTCATATTTGAGTCAAGAAGTTGAGGCCAGCATGCTTTCCCCCATCATCTGTTCTAGCTAGCCTTCTCGAGTTATTCTCTGTGTTTATCTTGCTAGCTTTATGTAACCTGCTAATGAAGTGAGTATTTACTTAGCATGCTAACTCTTTGGATGGCCTGTAGTGGAAACGTGGTTAGCATGCTAACTCTTTGGATGCCCTGTAGTGGAAGCGTAGTTAGCATGCTAGGCCCTTCAGCATAATTTCTACCAACTCTCTGTGTTAAACTCTCCTTTAACACAGCTGTGAATATGTTTTATTTATGTAATCAACTCAGAATTTCCTTTTTAGCCTCAATCAAACTTGTTAGTCAACAAGTGCAACCTATTTTTAGCCAACATTATTGCTGAAACATAAACCCTGTATGATAGGCATATATAATAAAATGAATGCATTTTGCAGTACTTTGGTAGCGTTAGACATCTAATGTAAGCCAACATGCCACCTAGCTGTGGTACTTTAGACATCAAACTTTTTCAAATCAAGGTTAAGAAATAGCCCTAATATCCAATAATTATTTGAGCAACTTTTATTTGAGCAACTGCAAGAGACCACATCATGCATTACTTAGAGTAAATGGTAGCGGCATAAAAATATCACCCAAAAAGATTACTTTAAAGATGCCCAACTTACTATAACTGGTAAACTGTTATTCTACTTATCTAGACAATAAAAATGACCTATCACCGGTTTATAACCTGATTTCCTGACTTAGTCACGTTTGTTACTCTCCCTGGTTTAACTTTTTAGTGTTATTCTGCTATGGGTACACTCCTTGCTTGAACTTCCTGCTCTGCCAGTCTTGGTACACTTCCTGATTTTACTTCCTGTTTTGCTCATAATTATGGGTACAGTTGCAATGGCCACAAGCAGCCATTCTAGGAAAAAGAAAAGCAGAGATATTACAGAAAGGAGATGTGAATCCCAGTAAGTTTAGAAACACGGCTCTGGAAAAAAAATTGCACCTTTTTCTTTCTTTTCCCCAAAAAGTTGAAAAGGAACATTTTCAGTGAAGAACAGAAGCGTTCAATTTGCAGTGGTCTCTTAATTTTAATCCTTCTGTTCCTTACTCAAAACCTTCCTTTCCAACTATTTTGGAAAGGAAAGAAAAAGGTGCAGTGTTCTCTGAATTTTTTCCAGAGCTGTATATATTGCCCCAGCCAGTCTGACCAATCGCTTAAAATTTCATGATGTGCAAAGCTAATCCTCAAGCATCGTTTGACCGAACACTGCGTCCTGAGCCGCACCAGTTGACATCTCTGGATCAAACACTGCACCCTGAGTGTACCGTCTATTCATTTTATTTCTACAAGCCCTAGGCCCCATAGCATTGAGAGCGCTAGGCTACATTAGTAGGTAGCGACTGCCAGCATCCATCTCATGCTTCACTAGGCCTGACATTCAGGACCATTAGTGGTTGTGTTGCTAAGGCCTTGACCCACAGTAGCATGGGCTGGCACCCTAACCAGTGATGGAGGGAGGGCAGATGATGCCCTGTTTTCTGAAGAGGTTCTCCTACGGTTTCCCCTCATGATCCACCATTTGAAGTGTGTCCAAACCCACCATAAGTGTAAATCGGTGAAAGCACCGATAAACGCTAATTATTACATTTTTTCTGAGTGCTTAGGCACTCTCTTTGAAACTATTGACTATTTTGCATAACTCCACATGGTAACCACAAACCTTACACCAACCCAGATAAACATTCTATATCTCTTACAAAAGCATACAACAATTGCAGAACTCTTTAAACTCTTTTTTAAATATTGTGTTTTTGTGTCAATACATCACACACAAACCATCATTTGAATAAGCACACAAGGTACCAAAAATGCACTGATAGTATTAATGGAAAATACTTGTAGCTTTTGCTTTTTCTGTGATTGCAATAAGGTTTTGTCATACATGTAGTAACCAAACATACACACAGGTATACAAATTAATAATGTATGGCTGTGTATTGCATATTCATATTATGGGGAGGTTATTTTATTTTCCCTAAATGTTCTAGCACTCCTCAAACAAAAAAGCGCTGTACAAGAAAACTAAATCATTTGTGCTAGAATATAAGGAGCAGAAGAAAATCGGCTTTGAGAAGTAGGTGACTTGTGAACCAATTGCGGACAACAGCAGCCCAGTGGAAACTAACTTTATTCCAGATGATAACAAGCCTGGCCTGCTCTGGACCCTGGTCATTAGGGATTAGTCTGTTATGGAGGGTGTCCAGAAATGGGATAATGTAGCAACTAACATTATCTCAGATGATAACATAACTGGCCTGCTCTGGATCCTGGTCCAATGTGAAAAGGCAATAGGCAAAATAGTGTATTAATGTAGAGACCCAGTGTAAAGCAGAGAACGTGCATTCAGTTTGACACACTTGGTAAATGCATTGGCTACAAGTGTTAATGGTTTCAGAGATGGTGCTTTAAGAATCACTGTTAGCGTTTAAGCACTAAAAACTGCAATACAATCCTTCTCAAAACATGTAACTGATTGTAAGTTTATGAATGAGTTATTGTGTGACTAACTTCATTCAGGTTGACATTGTGTAGCAGTGACCTTTTGTAACAATGCAGAGTTGTTTTCCAGTAACACAGCTTAGATACTGGGTGTGGTGCTGTTTGAACATCTGACACCCTCGTTTTGACAGCAGAGAGAACAAGTTGTTTTTAAAGTAGGTTTCCTGTCATCCTGTGCTCTACTACAGGACTAATACAGTGTTCTTTTGCTCGAACACTATCACAAAATCATTAGAGGTCTGATCCATTTACATTATTTTTCATTATTGTACGATCCTCATAATTACAGCCTATTGTAGATGTAATTTGTCCAGCCTGCCCGTGTATCTGCAGATTCCCATGACCCACCAGGACCAGTGGGGGGGTCCCATATTTTGGGGACCCCTGGTTAAGTTGAAGGTAATGAAGAGAATTTGAGGACTTGATACATGACTATGTACTGCTGGATAGATGTACTGTGGATATAAAAAGTCTAAACACCCCTTTTAAAATGCCAGGTTTTTGTGATGTAAAAGAATGAGACAAAAATAAATGTTGGCAATTTTGGCACGAAACCTTCAGGCGTCTGTTGGAAAGCTGAAGATGAAGTTCACCTTTCAGCACGACAACGACCCAAAGCACACATCCAAATCCACAAAAGCATGGCTTCACCAGAAGAAGATTAGTGTTTTGGAATGGCCCAGCCAGAGCCCAGACCTGAATCCAATTAAACATCTGTGGGGTGATCTGAAAAGGGCTGTGCACAGGAGATGTCCTCGCAATCTGACAGGTCAGGAGCACTTTTGCAAAGTAGAGTGGGCAATTATTGCCACATAAAGATGTGCCATGCAAATAGACTCCTGCTCAAAAAGACTGAGTGCTGTAATAAAATCAAAAGATGCATCAACAAAGTATTAGTTTTAGGGTGTGCACACTTATGCAACCAGGCTATTGTGAGTTTTTTTATTTAGTTTTTAGTTTTTTCGGTTGAATGGTTCATGTTATAGGTCACATTAAAGGTGGAAAAAGCTCTGACATGATTTATCTTTATACATTTCTTTATCACAAACACCCAGCATTTTAACAGGGTTGTGTAGACTTCATATTTGCATATGGGGGTCTTATGGTGTTTCTTTGTGTATGACAGAGATGGTCTGTGTAAGTCACTTTGTGCCTGTGTGCATGTGTGCGTGCGTGTGTGTGTGTGTGTTTGTGTGTGTGTGTGAAACACTGCATGGTTTTATGTGTGTGTGAAAGTCTTGACCGTGATAGTGACAGATAGGAGCCGCCAAGGGTGTCTTGGGATTCTGGGGAAGGGTCAATGACCTCTGACCAATGACCTCAACCCCTGCCTCTGTCATTCTAAAGGACAGATGCCCGTTCTTCGGCCCTATGATGGGCCCTTCCATAGTCACATGACCTGATTTATCACTTCTGACTCGCTTCTTTCATGGTGTATGCAGGTCCTTAAAACGTCTTAAATTAATTAATCTAAATAAAAGGCTTTGAAAGTCATAAATTGCCTTATTTTGTCTTTTTAAAGGCCTTAAAAGCATATTAAGGTCTGTTAGCGTTGTGAAGAGGTGAAATTATGTGTGGTTGGTGAATGCATTTTGGGACAACGAATTCAGTCAGAATGTTAGATGTCAGCAAGACGCTTGTGATGGTTGGCTGCTTTTCTTCAAACATGGTTGTTCATGAGGTAAATGGCCCGCTAGTACCAAGCTATATCAATTAGCTACATAGTAGACAATTACTTTAAAACGTCCCACAGGTTCCATGGGAATGCGTGAATTCAATCAGAAGCTTTTGGACAGCAGCAACTTTGCTATATAGTTGGTATCTGTTGAATGGAAGGAAAATGAAGCTCATTGTGTTTTTTGCAAGAAATCTTTCCTACTTTGCACTAGGGGAATTCAATCTGTGGAATCCCATATGAAGTGTGAGAAACACAAAAACAAGAAAAACACTGCAAAAGCCTCCAATAAAAGCTCAAGCTTTTTTTGGGGTCGAGTGAAATGCTACCAGTAGGGTAATTGTTAGCAGTAGGCTTACTGCTAAAACAACTGTGTGTGCGTCAGTCAATTTGGTGCCCTTATATAATTTTTGCGTGGGGTGTTGATGTGAAATTGGTCATAATTCGAAGTGGCGTTGACGGTCTTAAAGTTAGCTTCCTGAAAGCTGCGGATACCGTGTTCTTTGCACTGAAACTTCTAACTCTATGCTACATTCCACTGCAGCTTTTTCTCTAAACCAGCGGTATGCAACCAGAGAGCTGAATTTCTGCAATCACTGGACAGATCAGTAAATAACCACACTGTGTGTGTGTGTGTGTGTGTGTTCTAAATGATTATGAAAGACATCGCATTTGTCCACACATATACAAATTTGTACAGTCTCTCTACCCTTAATATTCATGTCCCCATTCCTCTGCTCCAGCCTAATCTAGCTTGGCTCTCTCCATCTTAGTCTCTCCATCATTCCAGGCTGGTTTGTTTCCCCCAGAGATCACATTCAGATATGTGCATGGAGACGAATAAACGCGAGTAGAGGGATCACACAGCTGGAGGACGAAGATGAAGAGAGATCACAGAGGAAGAGAAGAAAAATGACGCTGTCCCCCCACCGTTGATAGAAATGAGGGAGACAGAAGAGTGAGAGAGAACGAGAGAGGGTGTGAGAGTGAGTAAAACGGAGGGGGGCTAAAGAGGGATCTCTCAATCCTTCCATAACAAAGCCCTTATCTACAGGACAGAGAGATGAACCCAGAGAAGAGTACACAATGTGGCTGGATCTGGGCTGCTGACTGAAAATCAAACGGTCCCCGCAGAGACCCAAGAGAGCGACACAGCTAGTCCCAAACAAACAATGAGAAAATTAAAAGAAAACCATTTGCCACATTGTAATGAATCAACCGAATGCGAATTGAAACACTATCTGGAACAATACAGAGAGTGTACAGTTGCGAGTACCCGACCACTGTGACAGACTCGAAATAAAGGCACCCCTTGACTGTGTTCAGACTCAGTGGGCACGGCCTTGCTGCTGAGAGCTGCCCTGAGCCGAGAACTCAGACTGTGTACCCGCATGGCTCACACAACGATGTTGAAACAGTGGCTGTGTTTCCTAACCTCCTGCAAATGTATGACAACGGTAGTGAAACGTATGTTTATCCCTGAGGTCACGATGACGTTGAGGTCAAATCTTGCGTCAACAAGCTCCCGTATCCACTAGACAAAACACTGCGAGATACAATCACCACGGCAGACATTTTGACCCGTTGACATGAGAAAAGGGCAACTAGTGGAGCATAAACATTGTTAACCTAACTGATATTTAGCATTTTGTTTTCCCTTGTTATGCGTTCTCATTTGTATTTGCACATTTTGACTTCACTGTGCGTAGATCATAATACCACTGGAATCCTCCACCTCTACTTCACTGTTCCACTCAGACAGGAGATTTCCACTGGTAACCACCATCTCACGCACGCACACACACACACACACACACACACACACACACACACACTATCACCAAGACAATACACACACTCACACACACAGAATACACTCACATAGTCTCTCACACACACACACACAATGCACTCACACAGTCACACACGTCATTCAGTGTATTGTGCCTCTGTAGTGACGTACAGTTAGCAAATTACGACACACACACACACACACACACACACACACACAAACAAACACACACACAATGCACTCACACAGTCACACACGTCATTCAGTGTATTGTGCCTCTGTAGTGACGTACAGTTAGCCAATTACGACACACACACACACACACACACAGGATAAAGACACACGCAGGATAAAGACACACACCATTCCCACGCGCAGACTCACTCATTCACACACACACACTTCACCACAGGGTGTTGCACAGTTTCCTTTTTGGGTTTTGAGCTGTGACGTCATGCTCTAAATGTGTCTTTTTCATGGTTGGCTAAGACGATTTGACTCATTCAGGTGTTTTGTATTATCTCTATGTAATGGCCTGTCCTATACTTGTTTCTGTTTGTGTTTCTCTGGGGTGTCTTTGAGGACCACAGATTGGTCTTATGAGTCACTCTGGATATGATCAGTTGACAAAGTGTTGTTCATCTGTGTGTCTGTATGTGTGTGTAAACAGTACACAGTTCCAGGCAGAAGTTTGGACACACTTACCCATAACAGCGTGACGTGAGGTTGTCCACCGTTAGCCTTTTGTTACTGCTGCTTCCTCTCCTCCCTGTATCCTTCCCAGGGCGTAGCCTCTGCCTTCCTCAGCTTCTCCTCCTCCTTGTATCCTTCCCAGGGCTTAGCCTCTGCCTTCCTCACCTTCTCCTCCTCCTCCTTGTATCTTTCCCAGGGCGTAGCCTCTGCCTTCCTCACCTTCTCCTCCTCCTCCCTGTATCCTTCCCAGGGCGTAGCCTCTGCCTTCCTCACCTTCTCCTCCTCCTCCCTGTATCCTTCCCAGGGCGTAGCCTCTGCCTTCCTCAGCTTCTACTCCTCCCTGTATCCTTCCCTGGGCGTAGCCTCTGCCTTCCTCAGCTTCTCCTCCTCCCTGTATCCTTCCCAGGGCGTAGCCTCTGCCTTCCTCAGCTTCTCCTCCTCCCTGTATCCTTCCCAGGGCGTAGCCTCTGCCTTCCTCAGCTTCTCCTCCTCCCTGTATCCTTCCCAGGGCGTAGCCTCTGCCTTCCTCAGTGTCTCAGACTACTCTCCCCACCTGCCCTCTGGGAGCCTCTTTATACCTCAGTTGACGAGGTCCTGATGATCTGCAGCTGGTCAGGGGCGGGTCTGCTCCTGCCGGCTGCCCCCGGAGCGTTCCGGAACTTTCCAGCCTTTTCCACGCATGTGTGTGACGCTGATGATGTGGGGGCAGGGCGGTGGCGTGTTCACGTGTCATTTCCAAAAATGTGATGTGTTTTCCCTTCATCATTTTGTGTTTTTTTTGGGGCAAAAAAAATAATTAAATGTATGCATTTAGGATAAGATATCACACTGGTGTCAAAGTGAAAGTGCTAAGTTCACAGACAGATAGACATTATGTATTCAGTTTATATTTGTATTCATACAACAAGATAATGTATGTCATTCTTTGTGTTTATGTGATGTTTGGGTTATATGTTTTTTGTACGTAACCATGTGTGTGTTCTTCTGCCCGTGTTTGTGTTAAAGTGTGTGCGATTACACCCGACGTGCGCTCTTGGAACAATTGCTGCATCTCAGATCTCAGACATCAGTCACGGGTCAGAGAAAGGCTAGCCCCAATGGAAGATTAGAGTTGCTGTCGCTGAGCTGCCTAGCTTTACTCAGATATAAATACCCCAACACTCTGCCGCCACACACTCACACCGTCAATAACACCCTGTTGTCCAGCACATCACGCGTTTTAGCGCAGCTTGCGTGTCATATTGTAGGGTCCTATGGAAGCCACATCACAGAACAGAGGCCCTGGTCGAGAGAGAGCCGGGAGGTGTGAGGGGGCACATCCGGGAGGTGTGAGGGGGCACATCCGGGAGGTGTGAGGGGGCACATCCGGGAGGTGTGAGGGGGCACATCCGGGAGGTGTGAGGGGGCACATCCGGGAGGTGTGAGGGGGCACATCCGGGAGGTGTGTGTGTGGGTGCGTGTGCCATTTGGATGTCTTAAAAACGATGTCTGGGAATGATGGCATCCAGCCTGTCAGCCGGGAGGTGGATAGCATGGTCGGCGGGGTCTTCCTGGCATTAACATTGAATCGGTTACATTAACGTTTTGGAAATGGTTTAATAACGTTAAAAGGTTGTACCTTTTTTCACACCCATCCTCCATCTGCATCTGCGGGTACTGACCTGCCCCCTAGTGGCCTGTTTTAATGGGGCCACAGCGACATCCTACGTACTTTGGGTTTTCCCCGGGTTCAAGCAGAATTTAACAGCTTTCTTGGGTTGAGAGATTATGAACATTTCCATGTATCCCCTTGGTTTTCCTCCTTATTTCCTTACTTTTCCATCAGTCTTCTGATCCAAATTTTGGGAACACCATGGAATTCACAGGTTTTGCAGGTGCTGGGCTTCTGGTTGCAACACATCTCTTAATGGTTCTGAGCTGTAATGGATATCAGTTAGTGGCACATGTAAGTTGGTGACTAATTACTTGGCTGTGAGGGAGGCAGCGCTAGCTGGTGAATGTCTTTCACGATTAATGGCCAACGGCTTTTACTTAGGACTGATGGTGAACATTGGTTCAGTAATGCCTACTGCTTAGCGTTTCAGTTGCTCCCTCAGGCAAAATAAAAGCGTACGTTTTTGTTTACATTCTTTAGCAACACTCGTTTTCATACTGGGTTCTCACAGGAATAAACCTCAAACCTGGTCTAAGCTATCTCTATTTCATCTCTGCTAGGTCTGAGTCTGAAAACCTCCAAGATGATGTACAGACTGCAAAAGCAGTACATTTTTTGGGATTGGTCCCACAGCAATGTTTTTGTCCGATTAGTCTAATAAAAACAGTAGGTTTGACCAGAGCCAGAACGTCACTTATTTTTGTTGTTTTGCATGGCAGCCTTTACAGTGTTTCACGTCAACAGAACGGCTGCGATGACAGCAGTCTCAGACTGATACGTTGAAAACGATAGTGCTTTAAGTTTGAGTCGTCAGGCACTAAGATAAAATGAGACCAAAAGAGGTGCTCTTCTGTCGAACATCTGAAGGCTTGGGTAGATGAAAGAGTTTTGTCAAATGATTTGTATGTCAAATGGTCACTGTTTGATTTAAGAAATGGGGTTTCATATTTGCAGGTCACATGATTATTGTGGGTGGGGCTGTGGGGTGTTTAGGAGACAGAAGAGGTGGAAGAAATTGTGAGTTCGAGGGGTTGGATTCAACCCACTGGAGCACATCATTTTTAGGACCAAACAAGGACATTGAGCCAGAGGTTTTCAGATGTCTAATACCACATATTGTATTGAAATTTATAGTTTAGATTGTGTGTGTGTGTGTGAGTTATATGTGTGCTGCCACTCAACTTCCCCCTGATAAGGATTAGCTTGTACAAACTGTGGATGTACGCAGCTCAGATGAACTCTTCTCACGAGGCTGCTGTGATGTTTGATATGTGGAAGCGTGTTTGCGTGTGCGTACACATGCGTGCCAAAGCGTGAGCATACGTGTCCATTAATGAGTGTGGATGGAGACCTGGGTCCCATACCTGCTGGTTCTGCAGTGGCTCAGGCGTTTTGAATGCAGATGGTATATGGCCCGTTCAACCTCAGACTACACAGGTTTCAGCCCAGATCCAGATGATCCCACAGGCTGGAATATGTGCTGCCACTTTCTTTTTTTTAGGCATAACTACATCTTCACCCCTGACTTACCCCGTCAGAATGACAACCGAACCTTAAATTTAAAACAAACTTAGTACATATACTCCAATTGTACGGAGAGTACGGCAGAATTCAAATTTTCTGGTCGTTTCGGTTTCACAAACTAGCCTCAACTTCATTATGTCACACAGACGCATTTATTACCACTGCTGAAATGTCTGATTGTGTAGTCAATTTAATCTTCTCATATGGAAGTCAGATATTTATATATAGATGAACATCTGTCTTTTAGTTTTTTGGGTCCTACAACAAGCATTTCAAGTTTTTCTGAGTTTTTAAAGCAGAACGTTCTCAGTCATCCACGTAACACATGCTTCCAGGGTAGCAAATATTGGGGTTTCTCCATGTTTCATGTGAAATATACAACTGTGTTTTATATATACCATATATAGAGAAAACAATACAGGACCCGAAAACAATACAGGACCCAGGACCTAGCCCTGAGGAACACCAAAACTAACGTTTGTCAGGAGAACAGGCCATCCACACATGAACTGGTATCTTTCTGATTAATAAGATTTAAACACGTGTCCACATAGTCCAACATGGGTTACCTATCTTTCCAAAAGAAGGTAGTGATCAATAGTGTCAAAGTCAGAACTAAGGTCAAGAATCAACAGGATGGAGGCAGAACCTTTGTCTGATGCCCTTAAAAGGTCAATTAACCACCTTCACAAGTGCAGTCTGTGCTATGATACGTTCTGAAACCGGACTCGAGCATTTCATACATTTTATTTGTTTTCAGGAAGGCATAGAATTGTTGGGAAACTAAGATTTTTCAGAGGATCGAGAGGTTTTCTAATGGCTTATGAATGTTTTATCCGGAACAAGATAAAACTTTTTTTTTTAAAGAGATTGCATTTGTGCCACTTTTAGAGAGCTTGGGGCACATCCAGAGGATAGGGAGAGACATAGGTGGACCAAGCACAGGAAGTAGCTCCTTAAGTGGTTTAGTTGGAATCGGGTCCAGTTGACAGCTGGTGGGTTTAGTACTCATCACTAATTTAGTGAATGTGTTGAGTGATACAGGAGTGTCTCCATTGATAGCAGGTCAGGGCAGTTCTCTGCATTCTCAGGACAAGAGCCTTCTACTCCAGTTTTACACAGCTCCGCCCTATACATAGCCATCCCTGGTCTGTGATTGGTTTCCAGGTCCCTTGCACAGCATGTGAGTCTGTGGGTGTGGGTTGTGGGTGTATATATTGAAGTGTTAGATTCGTCAGCACAGAGACACACCCCCTCATGTGGGTTCTGATGCATCCATTCTAATTTAAATCTGTCTGCTAATTTGCAAATATACTTAGGAAAGTCAAGGGAAATAAAAAGTGGATTAATTTTGTTATGCTCACTCTCAATTTTTGTAATGTCTCTCTCTTTCCTTTATCTCCTTTACTCTCTCCCCTCCATCTCTCCTGTCTCTTTCCTTTCTCTTCTCTCTCCCCTCTCTCCCTCCCCCTCTCACTACTTTATCTCTCTCCTCTCTCCATCCTTTCTCTTTGCTCTCTTGGTCTGCTCTCTCTCTCTCCTATCTATCCACTCTTTTGTTCTGTCTCACTCTAGCTTGCTATCTCTCTGGCTGTTTCACTCTCCTCTATCCCCACCTTCCTATCTCACTCCTTCTTTATTCTTCGCTCACTCCTCTTTCTTTATCTCCTCTACCACCCGTTCTCTCTTTCCTCTCTCGCTCCTTTCTCCACTTTCTCATACTGATTAAGACACACACACAGATACGTTGATATACACACAAACCCATGATTAAATTAGCGGGTGCATGGTGATGTAAAGGGGAGTGGGGGGATTTGCCCTACTTAGTAATGGCTTTAATAATGTATGAGTGAGATTGAAAGCGCCGAGCACAGTGAGTTATCTTCATCCACGTCATCCTCTTGCTTTCATCTAGTTCTCCTCCTCCTCGTTCTGCTCCTCTCTCGCTTTCGTTCTCTCACTCTCTCTGTCTTACGCTGCATCTCTCTTGCTGTGTATCCTGTGATCGTCTTCATTCCACTGCTGTCGTGCTAAAGCTCCGGGTAGATCTTTGAAACCCACATGGGGCAGATAAAATTCGATGGATGGATGGATGGATGGATGAATGGATGAATGCGTGATTTGGTGGACAGATAGATGGACATTTCTTTCCTTGATCTTACTACATAGTATATTTTTTTCCTGCTCTGTTCTTTTTGGTTTTTTACCTTGTTATAGTTTCCAGATAGTGAATTTAATAATAACTGATAGTTAATTGTATGTAATAGTTAGTATTTTGTATTATTAATTACATGTATGTAATTATCTATAGTAATGGGTATGCAATATTTTTCCATACTCTTTGTTTATAAACTATGAAAAACCTACAATATGTGTATGTAATATCTAATAGATATTTCTTAAAAAATACGTTGTGTAATCATCAAGAATAAGGGTATTTCATAAAATATAATAATGGCTATGCAATAATGTATCATAATGGCTAAGTAATATCTTATCATAATGGCTATGCAATAATGTATCATAATGGTCAGGCAATATCTTATCATAATGGCTATGCAATAATGTATCATAATGGTTTGGTAATATCTTATTATAATGGCTATGCATGTATCATAATGGTTTGGTAATATCTTATCATAATGGCTATGTAATTATGTATCATAATGGTTTGGTAATATCTTATTATAATGGCTATGCATGTATCATAATGGTTTGGTAATATCTTATTATAATGGCTATGTAATAATGTATCATAATGGTTTGGTAATATCTTATCAGAATGGCTATGTAATAATTTGTAGTGATGGGCATATAATAATCGATTGAATAATAGGTATGTTAAAAACATTAATAATAGCTATGTAATCATATAGAATATTGGGTATGCAATAAACCATAATACTGGGTATGCAATAAACCATAATACTGGATATGCAATAAACCATAATACTGGGTATGTAATAAACCATAATACTGGGTATGCAATAAACCATAATACTGGGTATGTAATAAACCATAATATTGGGTATGCAATAAACCATAATACTGGGTATGTAATAAACCATAAAACTGGGTTTGTAATAAACCATAATACTGGGTATGTAATAAACCATAATAATGGGTATGCAATAAACCATAATACTGGGTATGTAATCAACCATAATACTGGGTATGTAATAAACCATAATACTGGGTATGCAATAAACCATAAAACTGGGTTTGTAATAAACCATAATACTGGGTATGCAATAAACCATAATATTGGGTGTGCAATAAACCATAATACTGGGTATGTAATAAACCATAATACTGGGTATGTAATAAACCATAATACTGGGTATGCAATAAACCATAATACTGGGTATGTAATAAACCATAATATTGGGTATGCAATAAACCATAATACTGGGTATGTAATAAACCATAATACTGGGTATGTAATAAACCATAATACTGGGTATGTAATAAACCATAATACTGGGTATGTAATAAACCATAATAATGGGTATGTAATAAACCATAATTCTGCCCTTCTGCTTCACTTATTCTAAAACCCTAAATGGCCCCTTTCTCCTCCCCTCCTCCATCTTCTCCCCTCCTCCCAAGTCTCCACCCCGCCCTCGGCCCTGCCCACTTCTGTCAAACACAAATATATGGGAGAGCGTGGTGGTGTTGGGCTGTTGTTTGACAGAGCCCTGCTGCTACACAAATATACATGCACGTAAACACACACACATGCATGTAGACACACACACACTAACACGCATGCACACAAACACAGACACACACACACAAACACAAGTTTGTACAGCTAACCTCATGGGGACCAGAAAATTTAAATTGCATGCTTCCTTGCCCTAATCTTAACCCTAAACCTAATCCTAACCCTAACCCTTATCCTAACCCTTACCCTAACCCCAACCTTAACCTAATCTAACCCTAGCCCTAACCTCAATAAAGATATTTATGCCTATATGTCTCTCTAACTCTAATCCTAATTGATAATGCCTAACTGTAACCCTAATCCATAATGCCTAACTGTAACCATAAACTCAGTCCATAAGGCCTAGCTGTAACCCTAAACCTAATCCATAAAGCCTAGCTGTAACCCTAATCCTAATCCATAAGGCCTAACTGTAACTGTAATCCTAATCCATAATGCCTACCTGTAACCCGAATCCATAATGCCTAACTGTAACCCTAAATATAATTCATAAACCCTAGGTGTAACCCTAACCCTAATCCATAATGCCTAACTGTAACACTAATCCTAATCCATAATGTCTAAATGTAACCCTAATCCTAATCCATAATGACTAACTGTAACCCTAATCCTAATTCATAAGGCCTAACTGTAACCCTAATCCCAATCCATAAGGTCTAACTGTAACACTAATCCTAATCCATAAAGCCTAACTGTAACCCTTATCCTAATCCATAAAGCCTAACTGTAACCCTAACCATCCCTCTAAACCTGGCACCAGATGTAACATTTGCCCTAAACCACTTGACACACCAAAATAATGTCTTTCAAAATAAGGGCAGGTAAATATTCCCCATTCATATCCATAGTTTAACCCAAGTTGGGGACATGTTCCCCCAATACATAGTTAAAACTCTCCCTCTCACACACGCACATACACACACATACACACACACACACACACACACACACACACACACACACACACACACAC
>JACXGJ010014261.1:0-15087 GCA_016801105.1 Esox niger | reverse complement strand
GCCTCCAATTGGGGAACCTACTTATGTTGAATGTTTGTGCACGTAGTTGTGGTTTATTTTGGTTGTCAGCCGTAGGCTCTGCAACACAGTCATTAAGTCTGCTTTAAGTTTGTAAATTTGTTTGTTTCTTTTGTAACCCTATTAAAATGGCTCACTACACCAACCGTTCTGCCTCTGCCAATCTGTCCTCACACCGGACTTGTGACAGGTAAAAAAATAGTAAAAAAGACAAAATGCGTGACAGGGGTGTAATTTTAGGGAAATTCAATTACTTCGATATACTTTTCATTAACGTCATAAACAGCGCATGGTTATATCCTGTGACATGTCGTAGCCTTGTTTGTGAGAGAATGTACTGCTTAGACTTTTGAACATTGTGATACATTGGTAAAAACAGACATGTGATGTCACAGGCTACAATGATACGCTAATTATCAGTGGTTACAGAATCTGTCCAGTATCCAGGATGTTGTTACATCAAATCCTCAACCGGGCAGTGTGTGGTTCTGCCCCTTGAGAAAGGCAGTAAACTCTGAATAAGTGTTTTCAGTCAACCTAGTAAAATGAGATTGAAAAAACGTGTTGTTTTTAATATTCATCGATAACAGCTGAAACCAGGTCAGTCACATAGTTTCATTTCAGCAAATAGCTCACAAATGACTGTTTTTGCTGATTTGGGTGGACTGGGACCAAATATCGGCCTTGGCATGATAACACACTCACTTTGTTCCTCGAGACCTCCAAACTGGCCGAGTATTACCTTGAGACCCCCATTATTTGCCAGATTATTATGATTATGATTTTGAGAGTAATGAAAACAGGACACAACCAACAAACAATGAACACGGCCATCTTGCATTTGCTGCTAATGCTAGATGGCAAGTCAGCCCCATACAGCCAGAAGTACGAATGCAATCCCAGACGGTCATACCTTTCTAGCTTGTCATGAGACCAGTTGTTAATCGTCTAAGCTTCTAGCTGTGGGGAAGGCAGATAACACATTCTGCTAAAGGCATTTTAACATTTAAGTAATTTAGCAGATGCTTTTATCCAGAGCCACTTACAGTGGAGTATATATTTTCATTCTTATCCATCCTGGTCCCATTTGGGAATCAAAACCAACACCCTGACGGTGCAGGTGCCATGCTCTAACGACCGTCTCCTTAGGTTTAATTGGCAGACACAATGTCTTGCACGTAGTGGCACAGATTGGCCAAATGGTCCACGGGATTGATTGGCCACGTTGCCCCAATTTTCTGTCCACTCTTCGGGAGATGTGCACCCGCAGGCTAAGTTGATGTGGTTGTCTGGTTCATACATTTCCCTCCAAGCATGCAGGTACTGGAGTGTACTCCCTGGTTAATCATCGGTGTGAAAAGAAACAACTGTTTGGAAACGCCTGAGTTCAGTTACACGTCGCCAGGCCACATCCGCAGAATGGACTTCATTGTATTGTGAGGGGCACATTCAATACGCACAAAAGCATACCAGACAATATGTAATATCATGGATCTTGTATTTGTTGTGCGTTTTATGGAGACCTGATTTGTGAGGTTTGTTTAGGGGTAACATGCGACATCTTAAGTGCCAAGTTTAGGTAACACTGCTGTGTGGAAAACAAAATGTTGCATGCATAAGTTTGGTTATTCATGGGGGTTTACGTGCGGCCACCATCCCTGACCTGTGTCCATAGTGAAACTTGACTTCCTTTTAAGCTACACACATACTATTGCCCCTAGTGTGCGTACCACTGTACACATAATGTACAATAGCATTGTAATTCATTTACCAAACTTGTGCATTTATGCACAAATCTTGCCTCCCTAAAACGCACAAAAATGCACAAACTCCATTACCTTTTGAATGTTTTTATGCGAACCGACTGTGTGACTATGTTGGGTAAAATTGTAAAATGAATACATAAAAAAAATTGGCCCATGTAGGAATATACAATTAAAGGAATGTGTCTTACACTGGTAATGCAATACCAAAATCTTCAGTGCCATTGGATAGTACAGGGCAGCCATCATAATCCCCAGAAAGACACTTTAGCCCAAGAAAGATCTCTCAAACAAACAAGGCCTATTGGACTTCAGCTGCATCCAACAAACCTCTGTAATGTTGCTAAATCGATCAGTTGAATTGCTCAGCTAGACCACCCAGTTGGAGCCGACAAAGATTACGCGAGAAGCTGAGTGATAACCTTGCCAGTGGCATTTGTCTTTGTGTGATGGGCGTTAGTGTGCCTGGCCCTGCTGAGGCAGCTTGAAAACAGCCCGTCTTCTGTCGTAGCCCCATGTGGAGAAAGGCTGCAACTAACCACCGTTGGGGACCAGTTCCATCTATTCATATCAGTCACCCAGCCATTTGGCTGTTGACTGGTGTTGCTAATTAATTTCATCTGGGGTGGACGAAGCCCTGTGGAAAGTGTCTTCGGAATCCAAAAGGGTGTGTTCTGGACTGTCGGGGGATTAGAGTAGATGACTCAGTTATTAAAGGCACTTTTTTAATCAGACAGGGGTGTTCTAGTGATTTTGTAATGCTTCACTATGATTGAAGCTCAAACATCAGTTCATGGCATTGACCCCGCGGATTTGATGAATTATGTAACACTGAAAGACAATGAATGAACAGCACAGACATTCCAATTTAAGTAAGTGATGTTATAACGGGTTTGCTCAACCCAATTAAATTCTGTCCAAGCCTTTTCCAACTCTCATTGTGAAAAAATGGTCATGTCTAGGACCTTGGGTTCTCCTGGTTGAAAAGACATTACACATTTAATACTGGATTTCTATTTCATTCAACTGTTCTGTTTTCATTTACAACTAATGTAGTCACTGTAATTGTACTATGCCCACATCTAATACCAAACTGATAGCTGTTCCAAATGCAGTTGTCAGATAAATTAGAGTGCTACTGTATAACCCCTTGACTCCAGGATTTTTTCCAGGATCATTGTAGTGGATTACTTGTGGTTATGTAGTGGCAGCACATGCAAGATCTTTTCTAAAATAAAGTTTTATGCATACCTTTCTATGTTGTTTAAAAGTCTGTTAGTCAAAACTAGAAGCAGTTTTCTAGCATCTGCCCATGTGACATGTCTTTATTATAAACACTATCAGGTATGTAAGTATGGAGTAAACCAGGGGTACTATAATTAATGCTTAGTCCCTAAAATGGACAAAATCAACAAATCAACAAATGAGATGAAAACATTGTCCAGCTCTAGTTGGGCTTCTAGAAATGCAGTGAATGTCAGTCAGAACTTTTAAACTACAATGTTTGCTGTAAGGCATGATTTGGCTCTGTGCATTCTGATACATACACCAGCCACTAATAGCTAAAGAAAAAACAGCACTGGTCGTATCATTGTCTGGGTTATTTGTCAATATGCAATCAGAGAGTTTAGACTAAGTAAGCACCATTAGATTAGGCTGCTTTCTCTTAGTATTTAGCTATACACACAAAATGTATTTCTGAATAATGTGCCCAGTCTAGGTCTTCAAGAATGACCACTTCAGATGATATAAATGAGGTTGCCGATTGGTTAGCAGGGTTAGCATAGGGGTGGATGATATACATCCATAAGAGTATCATGACTGTAGTTCCCTGGTTAAAGGCTTAACACTGGAACCACCAGGCCTTTCAGACCACCAGTATCAGCTAGAGACAAAAGCCATTTCTCGTCATTAGAATTGGAATTGGCCCAGTTAGCATACATATTCTCCCCGCAGCATCACCATCCAGCCAGAGCATCAGTTCATCTACTGGTTCGTCATCAAACTATATAGAATAGTCTAAAAAATTATAAATTAAATAATTTGTTTGTTGTTTTATATGGTTAATGAATTTGAAAAAATACAATTCTGTGTTTGTATTGAAGGTCTTATAATATGAAAATAAACAACCAAATAAATTATGATTATTTCTAATCACATAGGCTATAGTATTTTCATTTGTTTTATAAGGACCTACAAATGTACAAAATGAAAATCATAAAAAACTTAAATTATTCATTTGGATCTAATTTTGATGATTTACAAGGTAGAATAAGAGACTTTATCAACCAGTTTGTGACGATCAAAGTATATACGCATGAATAGACATATATAGGCCTAAAGCACGGTAGCTTGATAAACCCGATACATTTCAAATAATTAATAAGATAGGCTGCAAAGATTCGTAGAAATAAAATTGATATTTCCAAGGACATGTAGCCTTTCCAAGTGGAAACATTGCAGTGTATTATTCAATGAATTTTATTTTATTTGCAGAGTAAAAGGATGATCAATGGATGATTTACAGTAGCCTACATGAAAATACAAAAAAATCATTTGTCGATTGTATTGATGAAAAACAATAATGTATAATCCATTTGTTGCAGTTTGATAATTGGTGATCGTTGGTATTTTGTTTCCTGAATAAATATTTTGCGTAATGCATTCATAGAAACTTAATATTCAGTAAAATAGGCAAGGAATTTTCAAAGGGAGATGATAGGATGAGTATCCGATTTTGTTTCTCTTTCTCGCCAAAGATAACATTTTTAATGTAATAACTTTGTTGAATTGGTAGTTGGCGATTGGTAAAGAATGTTGGGTATTGGGCCCGGGAACCTCTAAGTGGCCCGGGCACCTCTAAGTGGCCCGGGTACCTCTAAGTGGCCCGGGCACCTCTAAGTGGCCCGGGCACCTCTAAGTGGCAAGGGTACCTCTAAGTGGCCCGGGTACCTCTAAGTGGCCCGGGCACCTCTAAGTAGCAAGGGTACCTCTAAGTGGCCCGGGAACCTCTAAGTGGCCCGGGAACCTCTAAGTGGCCCGGGTACCTCTAAGTGGCCCGGGCACCTCTAAGTGGGCCGGGGCACCTCTAAGTGGCCTGGGAACCAACATTAAGTGTCATGGGCTATTGGCTATAAAGTCAGAAAACAGGGTAAAAAACAGGTAAATAGTCTCTAAATAGTTTTCTGTTTGTGAGTTTAGAATTCTGACAACGGAACCATGTAATATAGGCCTATTTAGGAGAAGTCATGGAAGGAGGAGTGTGTAGCATTTAAAATGGCAGTTATATTTTAACTACAAACACAAACGCCAATTCCCGTAGGCATTTGGCTGTCTTAGTGTTAAGGCCAGCAGAGTGAAACTTTAGGAGAGAGACTGAGAGGTTGTTTTTTGTATAAATGGCATCTCCTCCACCTTGAACCACACTATGTGTTCAAAATACATAGTAACCCTCTAGAGCAATATCTGCCTCATCGATGACCAAGTTTCAAATGTGATAAAAGAAAATGTACATGTCGGCAAAATCACCATAATTCCATTTGAAAAAGTAAGAGTAATACTTCTACAACCTTTAGCCAATCAACATTCAAGGTTAGAACCAACAGGTTTATAATGGAAAAAAACAACTACTTCATTTTCAGCATTTAGGACATTACACCATTATATTTTTAGGATGTAAAGTGCTATGAGTGTTTTGGAAAAGTGCTTTATGTATCCAATTATGGTTATGTTCATTTGCATAACATAATATAATCCAGCCATATAATGTACCTTGGCTTGTTTTATCAATATTACATGAGACAAATAAAAAAATCAGTTATTGGCTTTAGCAAATTGTTCTTTGCTGGTTTGGATGTTGATTTAGTTGTAGCCGGAATGTTGAAAGGATCATCACTCTGATATCATATCCCAAAGCCCTGTCTATCACCCCTGACATTGTCCAAGGAGCACAGTTGTTTTAGGGCAAAACAGGTGTCAACTTAAATCAACTCCGAGTGTGCTATGGATGTGACACTGGCCTCACAAAATGTTCGAGCTTGATCTATTGAAAGACATGCTTCTTTCCAAAGTCATTCTGTTGTGCGTCCTTTTCAACCCTTTCGGTTGACTCGCTCTCTAGTCTTTTGCTGAAATGAAATTGATTTGCATAATGTAAGTAGAATAAAATGACTGTACAGAAAAGAGACATAATAACAAATTCTCTCAGGGAGAATCGGGTATACACTACAAAGAGCAGGGAAACGAAGAGAGAGGTGAAAGAAAGAAACAATCAAACCCAATTATACAGCGGCAATAAAGCTATAATTCCTCTACATACCAATACCCTGATAGGAGGCTCACATTATTTAATTCCCCAAAGCTAACAAAGGCTCTTTCAAAACCGCAATGAGTCTTACACAACGACAATTCCTCTAATCGGCCATGCTCCAAAAGTGAACGGACAATGTAGGCAGCCCTGTCGACAGCCCCTTTTCTTTCTGAGGTATTCCTAATTACATTTCTATTATTATGCTAATGAAAAGTCTCAACATAGAATCTCATTTAATTATTCTATGATTTGTTATATCTCAGTTAGGGAATTATGTTGGAGTGGGAGGGCAACACAGCTACAGTACACGTGAACTAGGTCTCCAAAATGCTTTTTGGGAATGGGAGAGGTAGGGTATTTGGAAATTCACTGTGTTTCATTTTCAAAGGGAGTTGAAGTCGATCACTTTGAGGTGTCCTCTTCTGGACAGAGAAGTTCCCTGAATCCTTCACCATGTGATTATACTGGAATTTGTCTTGAGCACTTAAAAATTGTGTCAATCTTCACCTGGCATAGACAGAGGACAGGCCATCCCTCAGTCCATCTCTTATCTATGTTTCCTCACTGATTCTGACACTAATAGGGACTGTACATTGATTTCTTGTTGTTGCTTGCTCTTTGGAGTTTTAAGATGGTTATCTGGGTACTAGCACTTTGACAGCTTCTGATGTTAAAATTAATGTGATGGATTGATTGTGCACCAGTTTAAAGAATATGAGCTGGTTGTTAAATATCAGATTATTGATGAGGCCTAGATTCTTTCTAAAAGTGCATTGTAGTTTATAAAGGATATTTTTTACAGAGATAATTATTCATGATAAATGCTGACGAAGTAGGCTCATGAAGAAAATTGTCCTGAAATGCTGTGGCTATGATGAATTCTGGTTAGAATACCAGCCTAAAGGTCAAGAACTGACGTTCCGGAAAAAGATGACTGCTACATGGTTAAAGAAGGAAGATAAATCATGATGTGTGTGTTTCATCAGAGTAGACCAGTAGAGGCCTACCAGACATCTGAAGTATTGCAATGAAATAAAATATTTTTCTCTAAATTCCGGATAAACCACCAGTATCTGCTGTGCCAAATTCACTCAAAGGTATATGTAGCATGACCTCGAAAAATACATATAATTGTCAAATGTGTGTTAAAATGTTGTTATGTAGTATATTTGCTATATCGCCTTCATATACTGTTCAATACAGAACATCATTCTGTCATCCATATTATAAACACCTTCATCCACCACTCAGTGATTAGGGAGTTCACAATTTCCGAGATATTGTGCAATTCACAGCCTCCTAGCCCCCACAATGAGACAGCATCCTCTTCTCTGCCATGTTTTTAATAATGCATGAGGACCAAATCGGCACGACCTGCCTCTACTCCTGACAAATGTCAGAGATCAACAGTGGGGAAGTGTGGACTGTATATCAGGCTTGAAGTGGTGATGGGAAAATAACCTCTTACCAACTTGCAAGTACATGGTTAGGTGTAGGGATGAACCCCAGGTATCTGATAGGCATGGCTGTGCTGCACTTGCTGTAATTCTTTCCGCCTGCACCCTTCCTAAATTTGTTTCCCTCTATAGTGGTGCATGAAGCCACGTCCTTCCAGGCCTCAAAACAGTAGAAAGTCTATTATATACTATTTATTTTAATTAAAACTAAGGAGCTGTATTCTCGTTTTCCAATTATTGAACTTGTCTATGGGTCTGCTCTCGAGCGCCAAAGCCCAGATTAAGAGGCTTCACATTAATATAAGCATATGCAAATTCTCATCCATCGAGAGGGGTGTGTTAAACCATATTTCCAAGTCACTGGCGATCGAGGAGCATCTGAAGTGAGCCTAGGGACGGGTTTTCAGTTAGAGCACGCTCTGTGGTTTGGACGTGAATGGAAAGATATGTGACCGTTGAGGGTCTGAAACAAAAGCAATATTATGTGTCTGTCCTATACCCTCAATCAGAAGCATTTCCACATTTCCAGTTGCTTGTTTCCAGGCTGCTTAGACCAAAAACTGGTGATCTTAACAGAGGCTTGGCAGCCTTTTATTCTGTGATAGTTCATCATTTATTTATCGTTTATAGTTGAATTTATTGATCTGCTTTGCTTTTCCCCCCATTGTATTTACAGACATTTATATTGAGTATTCTATGAATAACTTACTGTTGTATTGCACTGATATTTGCTGTTGGCCTGCTAATGACATTTGATTTTAAATCGGCTTACTAGGTAAAACAGCTGAGCAGTGAAAACATTTTGAACAAACGTCTTCAAAAGCAAAGCATGTCAATGAGTCCTGAAAAATGTATGCCAAAACGATCATTGGTAATTACAAAGGAGTCACGTGCAGAATATGAAACAGTGCAGCAAGCACCATTCAAGGCCTGCCGCTTCATCAATGTGAACCTGAAACATGGTATCCGTTATAAACACCACTGATTGTAACAAAGCAAGCATAAGCATGATTCAACATGCTTGCTGGACCCTGGACATAAATGGCAGATACGTACTGCGACATATACTGTACCTGTATGTCCTGTGATATAAACTGTATCTTTTTTCCTGTAATCTAAATTGTGTCTTTGTCCTGTGATATTAACAGAAACGATGTCTTGTGTCCATCATGTGTAATGTAATGGCTGCTGGCCAAAATTGTTCCCTACCTCCCACTGTGAGAGAAAATACATGGCATTAGAGCTCATCCTCAGAGGACAGATCTGGAGCTGGGGCACACATTCATTTGAGCAGGAATGTTTAGGCTAGACATGGTAGATGAAGTGGCTCCATTTCCACAGTGCTGACTAGGCACTCTTTCTTTCAAGGAAGGAGGACTGCTCCCAAATTGTGTGTTGGGAATATCCTGGCTGATGTGGACCGCAGCAGGTGGGAACCAATGGTTAAGCAGCTCCGGATAACAGCGTCTGCCATGTGACGCCCAGGTAAAAACGAGATTTTATTTCGGTTCAAATCTGGTTATTTGTCTGCACATAATAAAAATGGCAATGAATACACAGGGCATGTGTCACATTGGCGATGAAGAGCTGTTCTCATTCACGTTTGCTGCGGCGCGTTCACTCTACTGCTCCACTGCTGGGTTGGGTGGCACCGTGTGCGTCTTGCTGTGCCACCCTGCCACCCATGAACTATTGCTATGGGCTGGAGCGCATGTGTCACATGCTCAACCCGTCTGCAAACCGTGTGCTTTCTAACCAAACACAGGGATGGCATGCGGCATGCTTGTCTCTCTCTCTGCCTTTATTGTGTACAGGTGGAAGTCATTAAATCCCTCAGATATGGCAGCATTTCTCAGAGCCCCGCCTCTCCCCCGACGATCCACGGGTTCGGACCAATAGGAGCAGCCGTACGTGTTACCTTGGAGGCGCTGATTATGCTTCACACAACGGAACTCCTCTGATGTCCAGGATGACTGAGTGATACGGGTTGAGGTAAAATGTGCACTGGATGTGTCAATATTCGTGAGCGGCGTCTTGTGACGAGACATTAGTCGTACTGAGGATTCGGTCCTTACCTGATAAGGACTGATTCTTGTCATTCTCTTTCCAAAAGCAACTGGTTCCTTAGGACACATGGACCAGCAGAGGAAGGAGAGTTGCATGCGGACAGAGATAGAAGAGCAGGACTATGTCAAGTGAAGACAAGACATCTAATGTTGACTACTACCAAGGCTGAAGGTCTTTTGTACTTCATATTCCAGTGAGACCCACCACTCTCTCTCCCTGACTGTGGCATGGGCACCTGTTTCTCGTCATCCGTGCCCTCACCGGTGTGCCCAATCACCGTCCCTATTTAAGTTCATTACTTTCCCACGTGTGCGCTGGTGGTTGTTTGTATCTGGTCTGGTTTTTCCTGTTCGTTCTTGAGTTTTGTTTTGTTGCTTTGAGATTATTTTAGTGAAGTCCTCCGTTCTCCCCACGTGTTGTGTCCAGCGTGTGTCCTCCGTGACAGACACACCGATCAGTCTCAAGCAGAGGCCAGGCTGAAGGGGTGAAAGCCATTCCAGATGGCACAGCATATAAACATACACTGCACATTTTCACATTCGACTACTTCATTTACATCAGAGTCATAGATGGGGGGCAGAGTGCTGAAACAGCAGGGGGGGGCTTGCATCCAACCCACGCTGCAGTGGCACATGTGAAACAGAGGCGGCTGCCTTGACTCTTAACTCTTCTACAACATACAGTCTGGACCGACAACCCTGGCATGGCACGTGCCCGTGTTCTGCCAGCTGAGTCACACATGTCCTGAAAAGCTACGTCAGCATGGGCAGTGCTCAGTACCCCTGTGCCACACTCATGCGGTATCGGCCACGGTCGGCTGGCAGGTCCCGGTAGATTCAGCCGCAGTCGGCTGGCAGGTCCCGGTAGATTCAGCCGCGGTCGGCTGGTCGGTCCTGGTAGATTCGGCCGCGGTCAGCTGGTAGGTCCTGGTAGATTCAGCCGCTGAGTGACTGTGACAATAAAGCACAAGGGGGAGTTAGAACCCTGATTATGATGGTGTTTGACCTGAGAACAGATGATGAGACGATCATGGGTACCGTTTTTTTTATTTTTTATGTATTGTTAACGGCGGTCGTACATCAGCCGACATGACACCTGGATGACACCCTTGAGTATGATTACTGGAAACAGGAAGCCCGATGCACTTTTACACCCTTGGAAGTTTATACTTATTTAATCTGCAACATTAGTCTACTAAATTGCATAAAATCCCAAGCCATAAAGGGAGACCTGAGCAAACAAAAAATGCTGTCGGCTCAAAGTTAACTTTGGTATGATGGCTGTTCTGTTAATTTCTGTATGCAAAAGTGATTCCACTGCCGTTACTCACACAGAGACCCAGAAGCTTGCGTGACAGTGCAATAAATGGATTTCATGTGTTATTGGATCCAACTGCATACCACCTGCCTCCCACTGCTAGCGTGCCTCTGAAGCTATGCAAAAACAGACCTGGTTACTTCCTGGATGGGACACAAGATGGTGTGGGAAGGCCAGTAGGGGGGCACATCTTCCTCTGGTCCAAAAATCCACCCCAGGGCAGTGATGGGGACAATACCATGCACAGAATGCCATGGTTCTAGTGTCCTTTGGGTGTGGGCAGATTCACCTGTACACCTGGACCACTTCACCTGTACACCTGGACCACTTCACCTGTAGACCTAGGAGACAGGCCGTAGACCTTGACAGATTCACATGTAGACCTGGGAGAAAGGATGTACACCTAGACAGATTGACCTGTAGACCTGGGCAGACAGGACATAAACCTGGACAGATTGATCTGTAGACCAGGGCAGACAGGATATACACCTGGACAGATTGACCTGTAGACCTGGGCAGACAGGACATAAACCTGGACAGATTGACCTGTAGACCTGGGCAGACAGGACATAAACCTGGACAGATTGACCTGTAGACCAGGGCAGACAGGATATACACCTGGACAGATTGACCTGTAGACCTGGGCAGACAGGACATAAACCTGGACAGATTGACCTGTAGACCAGGGCAGACAGGATATAAACCTGGACATATTGACCTGTAGACCTGGGAGACAGGATATACACCTGGACAGATTGACCCATAGACCAGGGAGACAGGACATTAACCTGGACAGATTTATGTCCATTTCAGCCAATAATGATCCTATTCAGAAATCAGATCTGCTATAAACAATAAAACATTTTGGTAACACTATATTTGACGGGGTGTGCATAAGAGTGACATGACACTGTCATAATCCTGTAATAACCATGTCATGCAACATGAAGCAATCATTTAGAACGTTTAGGAATATTGTCATTAGGTGTCATTCGATTGATTATATATTTTTTTATGCAAGGTTGATATGTCTTTGTTATGACAACTTGACATTAACTGAGACAACATAACCTGTCAGTGCCTTTTTTATGACAACATGACAGCAACAAAGACAACATAACCTGTCATAAACATGGGTCTAATTATCAAACTTGAAGAAACTTTTTAGCCAGTATTCTGTCTGCCGTAAAAGGAACGTTGCTGACCCAGAGACTGGTGCTCATACTCAGCATTTTGAGCCGCATGGCTGAAATAAAAATGTGAAATATCTAGTCATAAAGGTAATCACACTCCTGAGTCATGGAAGATTCACCCAAAAAATTGTTGGGTTCGCATTTGTTGTGCAAAAACAATAAAGGAAATGTATTGCTTCTGTTAAGGCATTTTAAAGCATTTGACAGACATTTTGACAGTATTCGACAAACTTAAGGACAACTTTATGACAATTCCAATTTGTACCACAGTACTCGAGGTCAAGAAAAATATTCATGACACTGTTATGATAGTCTTTGACAGTGTTATAACAAGTCAGGACATATTTATGACAAGTCCAAATTTTCCCACGTGAGGTTAAAACAAATATTAATGACACGATTATAATGGTCTCATGACAACCAACGTCAAAACCAACCACGTATAAAAGGTGTATTTTATTTCTGCCATAAAGCTAAATAGTTTCTTCAAGTTTGACATGTTTATAACAGGTTATGTTTCTGACTAACTGCGCCACAGCATGGTTTGGCGTTTGCTCCGTAGCTGTCTGGAAGGCCCTGCAACGGGTGGTGGAAACTGCCCAGCACATCTTTGGTACCCAGCTCCCAGCCACTGGGGAACTCCGAGACAAGAGGTGTCTGCATAGGGCAAAGGGCATCATCAGGGACCCTTCACATACCGGCCACAAACTGCCCCCCTTCCATCAGGCAGGTGGTACAGGTCTCTTCGTTCCCACACCAACAGGCTCAGGAACACTTTCTTTACATCTGCTGTAACCCGCTGAATTCCGTGACCCATCACTGACCATATCCACCTTTTGTACTACTGGACTCTGACACTGCCTTGCAAAGTCTGAAGTTTTCAGTGGATACAGGTTCATGTCTACCTCGGGAACCTCATTGCTGCTATCCCTGCATTTCAGTTGCAGATGCTACCCTGCTCCATCTATTTCATTGTACAGTACTTGTAGTACTTGTAGTATTTTGTCTTAGTTAATGTCAGTTAACTGAGCTGGTTTGCAGAGGGATAAACTTTGTCATTGTTCGGGACAATGTTACGTTCTACCATGCGGAGGTGGAACAGGAGTGTGTATGTAAAGACTAACCAATTCCTTCCTCTCCTCAAAGCCGTTGAGGAATCTTTTCTGAGGTGAAAAACATACATCCGCCATCAATATTAGCATGGTCAATTAGTTTGGAAAACATTTCTTTCAGTACTGCGATTACATTTTTTTTTTCTTATTTACCTTATTTCAAACTTTTGTTTTGTTAATACATTTTACTGTATGCGTTGCCGTTATACTGGAATACAATGCGGTATTAGCATTTTAACGTACCTGTTGTCACTGTTGAAATCTCTTACTGTTGCTAATGTGTAACTACTAATTTTGAACTGGACTCGCTGCCCAGCCTCTCTAATAGAAAGGTGATGATTGACAACAAGGTGAATAATAGTTGCACATAGTTATTTCATCTGAAACCCTAGCTATTTGGATTCCACTTTGAGCATTTTCATCACCATGCATCCAACAATTCTTCAGCCAATCCCCCTCAATCCCCTTTGCCCTGTCCCTGGGCTCTGGCTAGCTGGATTATGGCAAATAGCTACTCAAATGTGACTCATTTTATGCATGAAAATAGACAGATTGCAGTTTTGCACACATGTATGAGTTCAAGACCTTAGTTTGGAACATCTGTGACCAAATGTTTTCACTTTGTTTGACAGAAATTTGCCTTTGCATTGTGTTTGACTTCAGTGATAAATAACTGTTCTGCAAAACAAGAATACGTGTTTATTAAGTTATGATGACAATCAGTTGGTCCCCAGTTTTAATAAAAGCATCTTAGCAATTTAATGTCTGTGTTTATAGAATATATTTTCATTGATGGCACCTTTGATTATACATGGAATAGGAACTTTGGAAAGTAAAGATTTTCAGTCCATTTTGATTGGTTGTATATGGTAAATGTTTTGCCTAACATGGAAACAATTAAGTAAATTTCATTCAGAAGTTTTCAAGGGTTAATTTATAATGTTTTGGCTATTGGATATACTGGTTGTTAGAATAATGTCCTCATTGTAATTTACAAGAAAACACATTTAAACAATGGATGTGTGGGGAAATATACTTACAAAGAGGTGAGTAGTTTGGAGTTGTGTACAGTTAAAAAAAACACTCTATATTGGCTACTTAAAAGTAGTTGGCACGACATATAAACATAAAACGGTAATTTGTTTCTGAACATAAGGATTGGAGTAGAAATGTATAAGTAATAAACAAAACTGTATGAGGTTTGTATACATATGGATATAATGTATTGGTAATAAGCATTACCTAAGTTTATATAGGTTTAACTATGCTTATGGATAAAAGTAGTGATGCATAGGTAGTTAACAAGAACTGCAGCACGGATGTGTAAATGTGAGTGTGTGTTTGTGTGTGAATATGTGGATAAAATCTTGTTTCTGTGTGTATGAGTGTGTGCGCCTGGGTGTGTGTGTTCTTGTTGGAGTGTAAGAATGTGTGAGTGTGTGGGTAGTGTCCAGAGGGTCGGTTCCTGGTTTACTATCTTCAGTAGATGAGAAACAAAGAAAATCATGCAATGTGAGGACATCTGGTCTTAGATTGTGTTTAAGTGTAGGCATTGAGTTCGGTTAGGTTTTGGAGTTAGGGTTAGGTTATGTTTAAGTTTAAAGGTTATTGTGGTTAAGTTTTTTAATAATTTTAGGTCAAGGTTAGGTTTAGGTGTTGGGTAAAGCCGTTATTTTAAATGGTCCTTAATTGCCAGTCCTCAACTTGATAATAAAACCTACGTAGTGTTTGTTTGTGTGTGTGAGAGAGTAGATTCTAATGTGTGTATGAGTGTGTGAATGTATATGTGTTTATTTGTGTGTTAGAATATATGTGTGAATGTGTGGGCAGAATCTAGTGTGTGTGTGTGTG